>JAWNNP010001871.1:0-167825 GCA_035044805.1 Leucophenga maculata
ATATTTTATTGATTAACTAATAGTCTGGAAGCTTGTCTGTCTATTATTAATTATTAAGTTTTTATTTCTTATTTTTTTCGTAAGTGGACCAGATTTGTTTAGAAGTATCCAGTGTGAACCAGCATGCATATGCATCATTGATCTCTTTTTTATAGGTAATAAGAAATTTAATACCAGTACCAAGTAGTACTAAAATAGTTTAGCATTAATTTGTATAGCGTGCAAGTGTTAAACTCAGTTTTATTCAAGTCATTCCCTATAAAAATTCTTCAATAAAAATTCTTCTCCCCTCATGTTTTAATTAAAAATCATTCAAAACAATTTTAAATTGAAAATATTCTTATAAAATAAATCAAAATAGGGTATTGCCCAACAATATCGATCAATCTAGACCTAACACGTTTAAAGTGCATTGTTCCAATATCATTTGAAACCTTCAGTTAGCACTTTGAGTCATTCGAGAATATTCTGTTGAAGAATTAAAATATTTTCTAAAAAGTGCTTAATTTATGCGTCTTATCTATTAAGCAATATCTCACTTTATCGAGTTGGCATGCAATAATTTATGACACCCCTTAGTTGGGGTCAATGGACATATGTCAATTGGAAATTATTTGCTAATTGAAATTAACAATCATGCAATATTAATTTTATGCAACTCAGGAAAATCAAAATAATTTAATACAATGTATATAATTCGGTTTTGGAGAAGTATGAATGCTTTTCGGGTAATTTTTTTTTTTTTTAAATATATGAGAACATTATTGTATAGGATCATATATAGAATTGATTTTAAATAAAAAATTTTCAAATGTTCCTATTCAAATTGATTTAAAAAATTAGAAAAATAAATACTTCAATATATACTCCAACTATATTATAAACTATCCGTTAAATTTATTATACTAATTAAAAACAGTGTAGGGTATCCAAGCTTCTACAATTAAGTAAAAGCTTTGCTTGAATTATGCAATTCGTAAGTGTAGAATCAATCTTGACTTGGAATAAATTTGTTTTGAATAGTTAAAAGATGCCGTAATTTCAACACTTCCGGAACTGGAAGCTGATGTTGATCGATGTTTGGTAATACACTTATTTACATATAAGCAAATTATATTGAAAATAGAAAATAGAAAAAAAATAAATATTATTTCCTACATAAATTTGTATTCAGAATTCCATGCCTTATAAATAAGAATATCCGATTTACACCCACGACAGCATTATAAATGCATCCCTGACTGGTCTAGTATAAAAAATTAACAAAGGAACTGACTTTTCTAAAGTTAGAAAATTAAAAAAAAAAAAAATGATAAGATGTCACGGGACAACCGGAAATGGCGAAGTTCATTTCCGTCCATCTGCAAGTCGGTCTCCGCAAAATGTTTAAAGTAGATAGGACTTAGAGTATTCATAGTAATTCATGATCAAGAGCCAAGGCTCACTATAAGTCACACTGTTACAATAGTATCTCCAATAATTTGCAATCGTCGCAGTGTTAAATTAGTTTAACATATTTTTTGCATGCCTTGACTTGATCCACATATTGTTTTATTATATTTTATTTGAAATAAAGTTTCTAGAAACAAAAATTAAAGGAAAACTAAGACCCACTAGAAAGCAGTATTGGGCATAAAACAGTCGAGTTTCCCCTATAAATATGATATTTTCCTATTTAAAATTTAACTTCTTTTTTGCTATCTACTTTCGCTTGTTTTTAAAAAATTTTCTATTAAAAATAAGCGTTTTAGTGAAGTATCGATACTTTACAATATTTTCTAAGTACAAAAACTTATATACCCCATCCCTAGCGATATCTTTATACTTCAATAAATGGCTCAGTTTACTGTTCAAATTAACCAAAAACAAGTAAAAACAAGTAAGAAAATACAGTCAGGCGTAACCGACTGTAAGAGGCCCTGTACAAGTTCAGGTCGCCTAACAAACACATTAAATGTTTCCCGAGCTTATGACCAAACACATGACCACTTCTCACTGCGCGAATATGAATGAAAAGAAAAGGGGGGTCGTTCAAATTCAATTGCTTATAAAATCGTCATTTATTATCCGATTTTGATGAACTTTTTTGATTTTGGTTTAGAAGGACGTTAACTTTATACTGGTATACTAAATTTTTTTTGTGCCGAAGAAATGTTTACCCTAAGGGGAGATTTTATGGGGAAGGGGGGGGAGGGTCAAAATTTTAAAATAAACTTGTGAAATTCCGGAGCAGTCCTAGTCGAATGCAAAAAACACGCAGTCTCTATCTATTACCTTTTCCGAGATCCTTTCGTTCATACAGACGGACGGACGGACGGACAGACGGACATGGCTATATCGACTCCTCTATCACTCCTGACCATAATGGGGGTAACTTTGGGGGGTCTCCGACAATTAGTTTTTCCTGTTACATACATTTGCACAAAACCAATAGGCTCTTGTACCTTCGGTACAGGGCCTAAAAATTACAGTCGGGTGTAACCAACTGTAAGAGGCCCTGTACCAGTACAGGGCGCCGAACAAACACATTAAATGTTTCCCTAGCTTATGACCACTTCTCACTGCGCGAATAAGTGCCTTATAAAATATTTTTTAATGTATGAAAAGAAAAAGGGAGGACGGAAGTAGCATAAGTCGTTCAAATTCAATTGCTTATAAAATCTTAATTTATTAACCGATTTAGATGAACTTTTTGGATTTTAATTTAGAGGGACGTTATCTCTATACTGGCATAGAAGAAATTTTTAGCCTTGGTGGTAATTTTGTTGGGAAGGGGGGAGTGGCAAAATTTTAAAATAAACTTGTAAAATTCCGGTCGAATGCATAAACCATGAAGTCTCTATCTATTACCGTTTCCGACATCCTTGCATTCATACGGACGGACAGACGGACAAGGCTATATTGACTCCTCTATCACTCCTGACCATAATAGGGGTAATTTGGGGGGTCTCCGACCATTGTTTGTACCTGTTACATACAAGGATTGTAATTAGGCCAAGGCAAGGGGTTTTCTTATACTTCCTTATATTCTCTACATATAATAGTATCGTAGACTAAATATTGTTTGTTTGTTTGTGCGCGTATCACGCCTAAACCGTAAAACCAATTTCTATGAATTTTGGTATGGAAATAGATGGGATGTTGAAAAAAAACATAGGCTACCTTTTGTTGAGCAATAAAGAAAATTCTTCAAATATGTATTTGCATTCATTTGAGGTACAGCGACAAAATTTGGTATACTTGTTAATAGAATCTGGAGGATGTAAGATTCATTGGACTAGTGTATGTTCAGCTAATTATTAAGAAGATTTAGAATGATACAAAATATGCTGAACGTTGAATGGTTCTCTTCCAAAAAATCACCATTTAAGACTTCAACTACTTCATGGTGACTGTCGATGAGACGTGTTTTGGTTCAATATTAACTTAAAACCTATCCTCTTGGTGCGTAGTTCATTTTGCGGATGAACACAGTGTTATTTAGATGTCAGAATATCTCCACTTCCAGTGGACCAAATGTCGTAAATGTTTTTTGGAAAGCAATGATACCCTCTAATGCACTAATTGGCGCCACTAGAGTAGTTTTTGGACCAAATAGCATTTTTAATTAGTTAAGCTAGGCTTAGCGATCTAGCCGTGCCCATCCATTTGGCTATCTGTTCCTTGTATATTAATTTGAGAACTAGGCACACAGTTTGCATCGAATCTTTGTAGCCCATACAAAAACAAATATCAGGAGCCTATCTTCTTAAAATTTAACTTCGAAATTTCTTTTTTAAAATGTTCAAACAAAGTGGCACCAGCGAAATGCAAATCGCTTTTGCTGTGAGCAATGAATACTAAATTCAACTAGTGTTTTGCAAGTTGATTCAGTTAAACAATAATTTATTAATTAAAACATTTAAAATTAATAATTATTTGTATGTAGATTAGTCAAGAATTGAACACCCTATCTGCGGAAATAGGCATTTTATTGGGAAAATGTTTTAGATGCGCATTTCCACTATCAGAATTTGGAGCGATTAACAAATCGCTAGGGAACGAGTTTTGTGACATGCTTACATGCTTATTCAAGCGAAATCGTTTTCTGTAACATGTCTGTAAGACTTCTTTTGAAAAAACTTACTGTTTTGTGTTCCCTTACTATAATTGAATCTTCATCGAAGGAAGTGTGCTTGCATTTAGTTGTTTGTTGTGATAAGTAATGTACCTGCTCTCGTTTTTTCTTAGCATCTTGCTATTTCACCGTTACATATGTAGTCGACTACTCTTTATACCTTGTTTGCATAGAAAAAAGGGTATATTAAGTTTATGCAAATTTATGTAACAGATAGAAGGAGACAAACCTCATAAAGTCGAGTTGATGTATCGACATGTCAGTCTGTCTGCATGAAAATCGAGATCTTGGAGATTATAAGTGATAGAAATTTTAAATTTGTATTTTAAGGTTCTCTTATAAGTTCTTCTTCTTATTCATTCTCCAGATAACTTGTATTCAATAAACACGTTTGGCATTTACCATGTAAATCTTCTCTATATTCTGGGTTTTTGTATGAAAAACTTTAATACGTATTAAATACTACATTTAGGCCCAATTTGGAACTCTAAAAGGCTTAGCTCCCATACGAATCTGTCCAACCTTTCTAAGATTTTCCATGGAATATATTTTATTGTTGTTGTTTACAAAGGTAGAAAGAAATGTCAAATTTTTGTTGGTGGTAATTCCTAAGAAAATATTACATATAGGTCAAGATTGAATCACTAAAAGTGGTACAAATTATTAGGAACAGGGTATATCATAGTCGAAGACACCCGGCTGCTTCGTTCTTTTCCGTTCTTTCTTGTTTTCAAAGTTTTTGTTCTCAGTTCTGTTAATAATTTTGCCTTTGCCAACTATTCTTCATATCATTTGGATGGGTCATTGAACTTCTTACTTTGCGCCTGTGTCCTCCAATAAAATTCACTGTTGTAACTGTTCAATGGCTATATTATTTTTGTTGTTATTTTTTTTTCTTATTTTCTTTTGTTTCATTTAGTTTATGTTTCTTAACTTGCTGCTCGCTAATTAGTTGCTCCGCTTTACTCCTTAAAACTTCGAGTGATAAAATGTATGAAGTGCGTTTTAAAAAAATTTTATTTGAATTTTTATTTACCAACAAACATTTATATAAAAATTAAACCAAAATCATATTTTTTTATAAAATAATATAAAATTCAGTGAGTTGAAAGGTTTTACAGTTCCTGTTTTTGTTTTTTTTTTTAATTTTTTTTTTAATTATTCCTTTCCATTGTCGGCTGTATACCAACGAATTGGCTAGTTCCTGGCGCACCACCATCTTGTAGGAATTGATTTGGCAATGCTATCTGCGCCAGGAACTGTTGCTTTTGATTTGGCAGAAATACTGGCATCCTTCTCTGTAATTTGCTGCACTGACTCAACAAAAAGTTACAGTAGAGACTTAGACGTACCGTTTGTAACATCATCGCCTCATTTTTTTCACTATATTCAACAATTTCCTGCTCCACTTGTAACTCCTTCGCACGCTTTGCGCGCCTGCTTTTCAAACAGGACAGATTATTCTTAACGCGGCGTAATGCTGCTTGTGGTGTGCGTAATTGCAATGAATGTTCTGGCTTGAATCTAGCCATTTTGGGGTTATAGTTTGGCATGGCACGTATACTTGTTAACACCTCCGCAATACATGGTAACTCTTCGATTAGCTCTTCCGTTGGCTCTTCTTCTATACATGGTAACTTTTCCATTGGCTCTTCTTTTATACGTGGTAATTCTTCCGTTGGCTCTTCTTTGATACATAGAAACTCTTCCATTGGCTCTTCTTTGATACATATAAACTCTTCCATTGGCTCTTCTTTGATATATGGTATTTCTTCCGTTGGCTCTTCTTTGATACATGGTAATTCTTCCGTTGGCTCTTCTTTTATATATGGTAATTCTGTAGTTTGCGCCTCCGTAATCCATGGTCGGAAAAAGTTACAGTGCAGCTGGCGACGTTTAGCTGCTTGAAATGTCTCCGTCTCCGACTGCTGCTCCAATTCGCGCTCACGTTTTTTCTTATTAAATAATTCGTGCCTATTGATGAGCAGCGCTTCCATTGTATTAAATATTTCTTTTTTAGAAAATATCCTTCCGCTTCGATGCTTCGTGTGTGAATGTGTTTTAATTGTGTTTTCTGCTTTTTGCTTTGTGTAAGATTAGATAATCAATACACACGATCGAATAAAGCGGAGCCTTGTGTAACACGAAATGCCGACAACAGGTATTTCCCAATAAAACTTCATTCATTAACTTCTTGCTCGACCCGCGCACCTTAATCACTGCAGTGAAGTGTAGTGTATTAACTGCATGCAGCAAGGCAGGTAGAGTAGCATGACCTCATCCCTAAATATGTTACAGCTGACATTTTTTTTAAAGGCTGACCTCAAGTGTGTGTGTATCACCTACCTATACATATATGAAAACTTAAACTGTGGAAAAATAAAAAACATTTATGACCTTGTTTACATGATTTTCCTTGGAATTTTTCGCGCACTGTTTTTCAGTTGTCTGTCTGTCCGTCTACCTGTCCGCTCCTATAAACCCGGCGCTCTTGTTGTATGTCCTCGTTTGTTCGTGTTTAACACCTAAGAAAAGGTTTTTATGACTTTTGCGCTTAGACAGTTCAGACCTGACCAGTCTACAGCACACAACACAACACATCTCTCAAAGAAAGTGCGTAGTTTCTGTTGACTGACAGCCAAATGAAACATATTTTTTTCTATTGCTTTAAGAAAAAAAGGTGTCACTCAGAGGACTTTGTTTTTAATTTTTCATTTGCGGATTTCCAAGGATTTTACAAAAGATTCCAAGTCTTATGCGCGCACTGTGGGCTTTGTTAAGAATTTTGTAGAATCAGTGTTTTCTTCTTCTATTTTCTACTTTGCGCCGGATTTATCCATTGACCGTGCCAGACAATGACTTGCATATGGTTCATTGATTTATGTGTGAGTGAACTGATCTGAGAGAAGTACTTTAAGCACATTTATTAACAGTGGGTTTGCGTGAATTTTCAGCTGTAGCCTAAGAATGGGAAGAGTGCATAGTTGATGAATAGCATTTAAAAGAAAAGATGTTTTCTGAATGATGTCATAAACAGGAAACCACTGTGCATACAGAAATAATGTTTGTATTTCGGAAATAATTTCGAATTTCAATGGAACAAAATATCTCCAATACGGAGAATTTTTTTTAATTGGTTTTAGTAAAGCAAAAGTTGTATAAAATAGTTTGCTGATGAGAAATGATGATTTTCTAAAAATAAAATTTTTTTGGAGAAGTAATTGTATGATCTAAGAGTTCAGTAGAACTTATCCACAGTGGAATTCTAATATTTAAAAATATGTTGTTGAAATTTTGTTAAAATAATGTTTCACCTCCATCAAGAGGGGAACTTACCAAATTACCATACACTCAATTTGAATTTGAAACATGTGTCCATCTATCCAAAGAAGTTTCTAACAAAACACACAAAAAATTAAATTGGAGCAAAACGAATACTCATCACACATGTTCCATTTTTGCCCCAAGCGTGTCATATCTGTGATAAAATTTTCCAAAATTATATTTTAAAGTTTCAAAAACGAAACCACATCATTTTGATCTTAAGATTTCAGAACTTCAATGGATGAAAAGAATAAAAGAAATAAAATATAATATTCGGTAGAAGATTCTACCCACATATAACCAACAAACTTTTTTTAAGCATGTATGCAAGTTTTGCCTCCAAAAAAAACCATGTATCGTGGGGATTCCCGCAAGTAAAAAGGGTTATACTAATTAAATTTCTGACGGTTTTAAAAAACAGAAGTCCCTTAGAACAGATGATGAGTTTGTATGTGAGAAACCGCTGAAAGTGGGTGTACTATGCCAATTTGGGTATACCGAATGTTTGTCTGAATCAGTTAGTCTAATTTTTAGAACGATTAAGGCAAACTTGAGAGCAATTTAGAATTTAAGTTTCTGATGATGGTGAATAAAAAATACATCAAAAATATTATTTTGTTCTATTACGCTGCCCTACATGGGTTTAGCGAATGAAATGAAAAATAGTTATTCTAAACGACTTTTTCATACTGAACAAGCTTTACTGATATCAGAAATGCGAAAAGGCGGAACTATACCCTTAGAGCTGGGGGTGTGTTTACATCCAAGGGTACAAGAAAACATTTTATGAGAATTTAAAAATTTAAAATTCATAGCATTTGTATAAAACATCATACTTAGGGGTTTCAGGGTCCACCATATTGGATTCTCCATTTTTAATTTTTAAATCTGACTTCAAAATCGTAGACAGCGACCCCGAAAACCCCTAAGTACCATGTTTCATTGAAAAATAATGAATTTTTTATTTTTATGTCTCCCTTATTGGATACCCTATTTTGTATTGAACGGTTTGAATCCCTATTTTCTCATGACGTGATGGAAGTTTTTCAAGTTCAACATGAAAAACCGTTACATTCGCTGAACAAAGTTGAGCTTTGCAGGGCTGTGTTATTAACGGATTTTCCCCAAATGTATAGCCAATTGCGAGCGATGCCTAAACTTTATCAACGTCATTTTGTGGTACAAATTGGAGGAAATGAATGGGCTGTGATGCCTTTTCAATCATATTAAGCCACATGCAATGCAGTGGGCCTTATTCATGGGAAATTCCTTAGACACGCCTCGTATAGATGTTCTCTACGCAGAAGTCGTACGATTTAATACCAACGACAGGACAGACGGCCACTGCTTAATCGTTTCTAAGTTGTTAAAGATTTCTCACGGTGAATTAAAAATCAAAAATAGCAACACTGATGAAAATCGATGAATTTATATGATATAAAAATGGAATTTTGAAGATTTTTTAAAGGAATATTCTAGTTTCTACTCGCATAAAATATTAAATTTTGGAAACACCTTTATAAAGAGAACCTAGGCTAAGAAGTTCATCTCAAGTCAGGGTTAAGCAAGTTTGAAGTTATACCTAAAGTTAATTCATTGGTTAGCCCGCCAATTTAAAGCTACCAGATTATAGAAAAATCCTAGCCTCAAATTTTAAATCCACCAAAAATCCAAACTTTAATCTATTCCGTATGCCCACCAACACATATTCAGTATACCACTTGGAAAAACCTAAGATACTTTCATTCAAAGAAATTACTACCGGTCATTCCGAGCGGCATTTCAGGATCACGTGCAGGCATAAATCTTAACGAGCCCGTCTTAAGGCAGAAATCACGCACAAGAAATCTCTAAATCGCGGTTACTCGTAGATAATCCAAAAACGATAAGAAATATGTCAGCTTAATTATGCTACGGCAAATTATTACTGCACAAGAAATACCAGGAAATCTATAACAATGCAAGGGATACAAAATAAAATAATAAAAAACAAACACAATGGACCAATCGAGCAATTGTTGTGTGTAGGTGCAATCCAAACGTAGACAGCTTGGAAATACTTAAATGAAAAATTAATTACTGTAGAGTGTCAGTCAGTGGGGTAGAACCAAAAACTGTAACAGATTTTCTTTAGGTAAACCAGAAGGACAACGAAGACGGCGTCTATTGATACACAACCAAAGCAGGTAGGCGCGGGCATGCACACAGACAATATATTATTTGGAAAGTTCTGCCGAATCCTTTATTGTTGTCGCTCGATTTATGACCCTCTTTGACCATCTTTTGTCAACGAAATTTTCCCATTAAATGTGCAGCGCACACAGGACTAGGCTACTTAATGACTGTTTGTGGGTCTGAGCATTTTTGGGCGAACAGGTAAAGAACTTCGAACGACAGGGCAGGCATATAAAAGCGTGTGTTGTGCAGTGCTGAAGCAACAAATACCAAGTTGAAGTCAAAGCAGGAGGATCACTGCGCAGACTTACTAAAAATTATAAAAAAATAAATAAACAAATTATTATTAAAAAATAAAAATAAAGAACGACATGGCACCCGCAACACACATGGAATACAATATGCCAGGAGCATATTACAATACCAATGCCACCGTCAAAGCTGGAGAGGATTATACGCACAAAACATTCAGCGCGAATTATACACACAAAAAGTTTGGCAATCGCGTGCTTATGCAACGCACTGAAGTCGTCACACATGCGCCTCAGGAAAACCCGGATTATAACGCTAATCCAGCACAGCTTACAACAACAAACAATGTTTTTAAGCAACCACGCCTTTTCCGTCCGTATGCATTAAATGATCAGCATACAACGTGTAAGCGACGCAGCGTTGAATTGCAACAGGAGTCTGAGGCACCAGTAGCGAAACGTCCTGCGCTGAGTAACTACTACACAGCACCTGCAGCGGCAGCACCTCAACCTCAGCCGCAACCAACTTATCAATTGCCGCCTGTTTGCAATCATCAAATGTTTGCTGTCATGTTGCATAAGCAACGTGCTGCACTGCAAATGCGTGAGTTGATGGCCATTAATCCGGATATTAATAGTTGGCCCATGGAATGGCGCAATGCCTTCTATGCCATGCTGCACAAGTAAGCTGGCGCAGCTACAAATCCATGCAATGGTCAAACCGTGATTTACTTTTAAAGCAACGAAAGGAGACTTTTAAAAATTGTACACTAGTATGTTGAAACATTTATATATATTGTAGATAAATATATAGGCGCTTCCGGGTATTATTACACTAAGTTTAGGATTGTTTATATTGACGAATTTTATTTTTAATTATATTATTAAGTTTTATGCTGAATTTTAAAGCCAATACAAAAGAAAACTTTTAAAGAAAACAAAAAAAAAACTTTTTAATTATTATATGGACTAAGTCCACGATCTTAAGATGATGTAAAACTCAAGAATTTATTTACTTTTTGTTTCAGTTGCTGAATATCTATCATTGTGTCTGAGCGACGAGTTCCTGGCGACTGTAATAGATATAGCCAACAAACTTATATTCTTATTCTCTCCAGATTTACATACAGATTAAACTGTTGAAAAAAATTGGGATGCCTGGTTCCGGAAAACAAATATTTGACGCGAGACACATGTCGCTTCGAAAGGAGTACTAAAGACTGAAAAGTGAAAAAGTGAACCTGCATTGTACAACCGACAAGCAACAAGGACATGGTTCTTTCATTAAGCTCATTCCAGTCAGGCCCTGTACCGAAGGTTTTGTGTAAATGTATGTAGCAGGTAGAAATAATGGTCGGAGACCCTCAAAAGTTACCCCCATTATTGTCAGGAGTGATAGAGGAGTCGATATATACATGTCCGTCCGTATGAACGAACGGATCTCGGAAACGGTAATAGATAGAGACTTCGTGTTTTTTGCATTCGACTAGGACTGCTCCGGAATTTTACAAGTTTAATTTAAAATTTTACCCCTCCTCCCCTTTCCCCATAAAATCACCCCCAAGGCTAAAAATTTCTTCGGCACAAAAAAAATTGAGTATGCCAGTATAGAGATAACATCCCTCTAAGCCAAAATCCAAAGCAATTGAATTTGAACGACCTACGATACTTCCGTCCTCCCTTTTCTTTTCATACACAAACAAATTTTTCATAAGGCACTTATTCGTGCAGTGGGAAGTGGTCCTAAGCTTAGTCATAAGCTAGAGATACATTTATTGTGTTTGTTAAGCGACCTGTACTGGTACAGGGCCTCTTACAGTCGTTACGCCCTACTGTACTTTTCTTACTTGTCTTTATATTATATTAAGATTCCCTACTTCACAACAGTTTGCTTAATTCAATGCAATATATCTCTTACTAGCTTACATTGCGGCGACCCCTTTTTGTCTTCCTTTACTAAAGATGAGGTATCGTCGAGAATTAAATTTTTCAAGACTAATTTTCAAATATTTAATATATCATGGCACGCTACGATGTCTTATAAAAATTACTTCACCCAATACCATTAACATTTATACTAAATTCCATCATTGTACCTCCAATGGATGGAAAGATATGTTGAATTTGGTTTATCGCTTATATGAGGAGTGGTGCATCACCCCCTCCGATTTTAACCAAACTTAACAAGACTTCTTCTCCAAGCCTCATTAAGATATTTACCAAATTTCATTCCTGTAAATGAAATAGATGCAAAGAAATGTTTGTGTATCGCTTGTATTTTGGACCCTTTGATTTGGACCAAACTTAACAGGGTTACTTTTCTCGATCCTCTTAACATGTATACTAAATTTCATGTCTGTACCACATAAAGTTGCGAAGATATGACTAATTTTGTTAATGGATCATATGGGGCGGGGCATCACCATCTTCGTAGGTTATTTCTATATGCCTATACTCTGCGCGGGAGTGTACTCAAAGTTGTATGGTGATCGTATGAATGGTTAAGGATTCTATAAAGGACATACAAAGATACAAACCCATAAACATACGTTTTAGGTGGGTTAAAAGGCTGACACTTAGGTGACGCTACTAGTATTATCTCCATATGATTTTTATTTAGCCTTAACCTTCAGAAGACATGTGTATAAACTTGACAGCTGTCGTATTATTAGTTAGTGAGATACTTAAATAATTTCGAGTGAAGCAACTTTTTGCAAAACTTTCTTTATACTGTGTCTCTAGAATGTCAGAAGAAGTTACCTTAAAACCTGATAATTACTGAATTAAGACCAAAAATACAGAAATTTGGAGTACCCACAATAAACTGGTTTCAAAGAATTAGTTTTTCAGAAATAATTGCCCTAATTAAATAAATTTAAATTTTTGATTTTGTATAGGAGATATGTGTTAAAGTTGCCAAATAACTACTACTGGCTTATATGGTCCAAAAAATGAAAATATAGAAACTCTATTTGACTGCAATAAAATATCGGCATTCAGCTGTATATTGCTAGATCTACGCTTCTCCAATTGCTGATGAAGAATCTATAAGCATTATATATGCCGCCTATCATGCGTTACAAACTTTTAGAGAAATTGTTAGTAAATACTAATTTTGCACTATATATCACAGTAATCATACATACGTGACTACTAAATACCCTATGTGTTTTTTTTTATCAGAAATTTTGACATTAATTTAACGAATAAACGGACATGATTTTAACGAACTGATTTTGAATGATAATCAGAACTACCTACCTACATTTATATTACATACAACAAATTTTTATTTTGTGTCTGGCGGCGCGCTATGTGTTGCACAAATTTCATATAAGTAAATATGTACCTATTTATCTTTCGTTGATAGGATATATTTCACAGCAACCCCTTTAAAGTAATTATGTTTTGCTGCTACAAAAGCAAATATTTTCATTCGGTGACACGTTTTTTGTAGTTATAATACACAAGCAGTTCATGCGCGAATTGCAGTAAGTCGGACCCAAATTGCTTGTTCAAGTTATCGCTTCTCGGCCTTATGGCTAAGATCAAAGTGTAGTATCTGTTCTTATCAGCTTAACATCTGATAGTTCCTTCATTGAAGGACAACAAATGTTAAACTGATTTTTGGAAATAGACGGAGTGTTTAGGAGCTTGCTCCACCTCTGTCACGGGTTGGCCCGGTATTGCAGTACCGCCGGGATTTCGGCCCAAATAATAAATACATTGAACTAAAAAAAGAAAACAAATGTAAAAGGAGCTTCTTCTTTCCTGCATTAATCGCATACGAGGGATGGGTCGGTACGTTAATATTTCCGTTTTTTTCCAAAAGTAGAATATTTTCGTTTGTAAAAATTTCAAATGTGAATATAATATTATATAAGGTACAACTGAGCGCAGGATTGTTGCCACTATTACTCGTAATGGATAAGGAGTGTTTAGACTAGACCAGTAGCATTGAATCCCTCGATATTGCTGACCAAGCCGCTAAAAGTATGTGATGTGGCACCAACTTTTGAAATTAATGAACTTGAATACACAAAACATCTTTCATCAAGTTGTTTTGGTATACGCCATGATGGTGACATTTCGAATTAAATCCTTTATATTGAATTCTCCTGCCTTTGTTGCAGTTTTACTTTTTTGAAAAAGCTATTGCGACCTTTCAGCGCCCAAGTACTCACGGCCAAGGTATATTTAAATATACCTTGCTCACGGCAGCATAAAAAGGTTTTGCACGATGTTTAAATTTGAGTAAGAAGGAGATAATCCATTCTGTTAAGAAAACATTGCAGCCGATTTGATGAATAAAGCGATCTCTTTTCCATTCATACACGATTTGAAAGTAGAAAACTACACTGTTGTGCGTTGTTGTTTACGTTGTTCTTTGAAAAGAGCAAGAGAGGGAGTTATAAACCACACACAGTAAACTTTACTTGCAACAAACACCCGTTCCCATTGCAACTTATTAATTTTCCTACCTCTTTCAATTTATTTATTATTGGCCCAGCAACCGAAGTCGCCGAGCACTACGAAAAATTAGTTTAGACTCATTAGAGTGCTCCTCTCCACGGAAATCTTTAGTAAAAGGCGAAAGATTTATTCGACAATTGAAGAGAAACCAGAGTGAAGTTGTAATGCTTATGCATGAGACTAGCTACAAATTGTGCATGAACTGTTTGTGTATTATAAAGAATATTTTGAACAATGAATGTTAATCAAAAGAAAAAGTGAGAAACCAAAAATGAACTTAACGATAAAAACAACCCTCAACAAGCCTTGAAACGAATTCTTTATAGCAAACCTAAGGACTTGCCAAAACAACAAAAAACGCAAATTTATTATAAATGTAAAAATTATGAGACTTTGAAGTCAAATATACGGTATTTCTTTAAAACTGATACACGATCTTCACTATCTTGATATGGTATTTTATTATGACTTGTTGCACCTAGTGCTTTCACAAGTTCTTCTGTAGCCTTTCGTTTCTTGGTATAGTATTTGGCTCTAATTCGTCTTAGGGTGACTAAAGCTTTGCGTGGCCTTTGACCAAGCCAAAAGCTTAATTAAATGCAATATTTTTCACCCTGATGCATTGTCGTGAATTCATCTCAACACATCAGAGGCTGGCAGTAATTGAAACAAATAGTTTCTCTAGTTGTATCGGCATAGAACTGCACCCTACTGCCGGTAAACATAAATGATTCATCAAACTTTTTTCAAAACCTCAATCGCCATACGACGTAAGTTTGGGGAATAATGGGAATACAATTTTATACATATATATAGATATACTCAAATATATATACTAATCCAAATACATAAATTTCATTTGTTTAATTTAAAAAATCTTTAATTTGTTAAAGGAAAATCTATTTCAACGTACATATGTATTTACTTCATACAACATACAACATCTTTATTGCTTAATGTATTCACGTACTTTAGGCGTACATAATTTATTTAAAAATTGACGAAGTAACTTATAACTACTTGGTGGTGGATGAGCTAGGAGTTAATTTCAAACGGGTCCACATAGATTATGTAAAACCCAGACGATCGAAAACTGATGCAGCATTTTTTTTACGTCGCGAATTTCCATCAAAATCACTTGCTGCTGCTGTAGTATAACGTCGTCCTTTGTAACTTTTACCCACTGCTCCACGCTGATTGTTATGCTCCGCATACGGTTTGCTCCGTGCATTCGCACTTTGCTTGTTGTTGCCAAGACGTTGATGTACGGGTAATTCTTGGCTTGTAAGCATTTCATCGGATTTCATGCGAATAGTTTTGCCCTTTACAGGACTGAGTCGCGCTTTTCCAGGCGGTGATGATTTAAAATTGTATGTTTTCTTGGTGGCATGTATTTTGGAAACTGTAAAGCAAATCCTTAGTTAATAAAATATTTAAAAAAAAAATTAACATAATAGCAACTTACCAATGCCCAAACGTGACTTTATATTATGCTTTTCACGTTTATAATTCGAAATTGGCGCAATTTCACGCACCTCTGCAGTGGAAGCAAATTTAACAAACTTCTCAGCACTCGGCAAGTTATCACAAACATCCATTTCAACTGCATCATCTTCGCTATAGCGATCCTCCTCGCTGCTATCGCCACGTTTGAGTGGTACTTTTTGTATAAGCAATACCTTCTGTTGCTGTGTACGCAAGAGTGTCGGGGAGACATGTTGCTTTGCCTTGGTAACACCACCACCAATAGCAACACCGGAGCTCTTTTGTGCATTTTTAAGTATGGGCTTTATTTGCTTTGATACAGTCGTTGATTCCGCCTTGCCGCCTAGGCGTGCAAATACTGATCCAGTACCAGAAGCAGCACGTTTAATTGCATGATTACCCACACCGGTAACCTGTACACGGACATTGCTGGCATCATTTCGTACGCTACTGGAGACCAGACTTTCAGAACCATCATCATCATTCTGACAGGCAGTAGATTTGTTTTTCTGCTGCGATGAAGACAAACGTGAAAAGACATCACTTTTTTTTGTGCTAGTTGTTACGCGATCCGAATATACTGTAAGCATGTAAAGCATTAATAATTGTGTTTACTTTAACTAACAAAATTTACTTACATTTTTCACGCTTGGCTAATATTTCCTTGCTGCGCTCTGTGCTGCCTGTGGGTAAATGTATTTTGTATTTACCCTCATGTTCCGGCAGTACACGACGCGCTGGCTTAGGCACTGCTGCACTGGAAGTAGTACGTGTTATACTCGAACTGCTGGTGCTGCTGCTTGTTTTCAATGTTACTTTAGTCGGTTTAGTGTCCACTTTTAGGGGTGTTGCTGGCAAAACAGTAGCCACCGGCACCACTATACTCTCCACACCGAGCACTTTTTCACGTGCATATTGATCGCTTACTGTTTTTGCATGCCTCAATATAGCTATAATGTCACCCATTGGTGTTATCCCCATTTCGCGCAAGTATTCCTTGTTCAGATCCATAATCATATCGTTTTGTATGCGATTCTCAACGAATATGTGTGCATAGCTGGCCGCTGCCGGCGATGGTATGCCCGAGGCATTGAAAAATTTGACCCAATGCGCTGCAAGTTTAAAAATAAAATGATGTAATATATGTACATATGTGTATATCAGTGGGTGTTTTTAAATTTAACAATTATTTCCGTCGACTAACATCAGCGGCGGCAGCAGCAGCTGAGTTGTTCGTGCAACTAAAAATGTTTGTCTACTGTTTTAATTTGTGTTTTGACTTACCTGCAGTTGATTTAGACATCTTGCGGTTTATTTGTTTTATTGTCCTTCGTAAATATTAATATATTATTAATTTATTCAGCCATTAAAACGCTAAAACTAAGTTTTGCGAATACAGCCTATAAATAAAACAAAGTATGCCAGCCGTGGTTCGATTTTACACAACCGATAAACGATGTCGATGCGTTTGTTATCGACAGTAAACACTAATTGTCATTCACAGTAATCGTATTTAAATAAAAATCAATTTTTTAATAAAATTTAAATTGTTTCTTTTTTTATTTAATTATTTATTTTTATATCTGGAAAACAAATATTTCTAGCAGAATATATTGTTTTATTTAATGCGAAATATGATCACTTCGTCTTTCTATAAAAAATTAATATACTAGTCGTACATATAGTAAATAATTAATTTTCTGTGCCGTTGCGATTAAAATCAAGACGAAAAATATACTCTTCCACTACACATCCACTCGTCAAGAAAGTCACTTTTATACTGATTTATAATGTAATAATGCAAACTGTTGCCACTTCATGCATGCGGTCTCAAAATAGTTGCAGCAAACAGTTTGAGTGATTTCAGTATAATGAATTGAGTGAAAAGTAACGGCAAAACATTTGGCCGCTACCTGCTGCCTCACATACACACATACACATAACCAATTTTTAATTACATTTCAAATGAAATTTAATGTCTTTTAACTTTAAAGGTCGATTTTGATGAAATTAACTCTAAATTTTTCTCATAGTTGAGTGATTTCTTCTCTTTCAGTAATTCGATTTTGAATACAATAAGTTGAGTGAACAAAATAATTAGAGCACCGCAGTAAAAGCGAAAAAACCATATAAATTTTCATCAGAATTGAATTGAATTTTTAATACCTTATTAATTTAACGATTTAATTACTTCTTGGAAACACCAAAACATTAATGTGCTAGCACTGCAAAATAAAATTTTAACAACAAATTGCGTTAAAAAATACATAGTGTAAACGGGACCTAAAAAAATCAATTTGCTATAGGTTATGTGTTATCGAACGACGCACGTTTCAGCTGCGCCGGCACGGATTTGTTTAGTTTATATTTTCTAATATTTATACGCGTAAACCATAATATATAATTTCTAAATATGTCGCACCGTGAACTACTCAGCGAGCAGGGCTTGCGCTTGGATGGTCGTCGACCACATGAACTGCGTCAAATAAAATGCAAAATGGGAGTTTTTGAGCAGCCAGACGGTAGTGCCTACATGGAGCAGGGCAATACAAAAGTTCTCGTGGCCATCTATGGACCACATCATGCTAAATCGAAGTTAATGGATACAAATGAAGTGGTCATTAATTGCCAGTACAGCATGGCTACATTCTCTACGAGCGAGCGTAAAAATCGGCCACGCGGCGATCGTAAGTCTCAGGAGATTACCGTCTATCTGACGCAAGCATTGCGTGCTGCTATTAAAACAGAAATTTACCCTCGCTCGCAGATCGATGTGTATGTGGAGGTGCTGCAATCGGATGGCGCTAACTATGCCGTAGCATTGAATGCTGCAACACTTGCACTTATCGATGCAGGCATTTGTTTAAAGGAATGCGTTGTAGCGTGCACCTCGTCGCTCACTAAGGATCATACACCATTGACGGATGTTTCACATGCAGAGGAAATGCTTGGTGGACCAACGCTGACTGTAGCAGCGCTGCCCAGTTCAAATAAAATTGCATTCGTTGAGATGACGCAACGCTTTCACATTGATTACTTGGATGCGGTGCTGGAACAGGCGTTAGCCGGTTGTCGTCAAATACGCGACATTATGGAAAATGAAGTGCGACGCCATTTAACACAAATTGGTGGCGCTGCAGATTGGGCTAATGTATAGAAATAAAAATAAAATAGCTTCCATTTTTTAAAACATTTTAATTGTTTGCTTTTTGTGCCGCCTCTGTTGGTTGCCATGATTCAATAAACTCTGCCAGCTTTGTTTTGCGCTGCTGTTCCATTAAACGTTCAATTAAGCGTCCCAAATCTTTGCCACCCTCGAGGAATTCAAGCAGATTATGTACTGTGCCGCCTTGTATGCGATGATCTGTTATACGATCCTGTACAAAATTATAGGTGCGTATTTTTTCATTGCGATTTAGGTTACCCTGCTGCGATTTACGTGTTGCCTGCTGTGTGGCCATAGAGCGCTCCAACTCCTGCTGCAACAATTTTGCTTGCAGCCGCTTGATGGCAATTTCTCTATTTTTTAATTGTGAACGCTCCGACTGACTTTCCACTGCTATGCCCGTGGGTAGGTGTACCACACGTACTGCTGAATCTGTCGTATTAACATGTTGTCCACCAGCACCACTTGCACGTTTTGTTTCAATCTTTAAATCCTTTTCGGCTATGTTACACTGTACATCAGCAGGACGCGGTATAACCGTAATCGAAGCAGTACTCGTATGCATGCGTCCAGATTTCTCCGTGGCAGGCACACGTTGCACGCGATGTACACCGGCCTCATAGCGTAACCAATTATATGCATCCTCATCGTTAACCACTAGATTTGCATGACGTAAACCACCAATATCTGTATATTCCTCTGCTAGAACTTCATAGTCCCACGACATGTGTGCGAAATAGCTGGTATACATCTCGTAGAGCTCTTTAGCAAAGAGCATAGCCTCTTGACCACCAACACCGGCATTTACCTCAAATATAAGCGACGGATAGTACGCATCATCCGTAAGCGTTAATAGCTCCTCTAGCATTTTTTGTTCCTGCTGGCGCATAAGTCCCGTATAGACTTCATTTTCTTCTTTGATCAGTTCAAGCATATCTTCATCTTTTTCCTTCTCAATGTCTTCTTTGGACGCTAGATTGCCTTGTAAGATTTTGTGCTGCTCCAGCGCGGTGACTACACCGTTTAGGCGTTCCATACGTGCATATGCATCATCATTGCCGGCAGCTTTAACGCGTAACTCATAGAATTCATCACGCAACGACTCCAGATAACGTTGTAGTTTCTCATTTTGGAAGTTTATGGCACCATCAGCACCGGTGACTGCTGCGCTGCTGGCATAACGCTGCCTAAATGCGTATATTTTTAATGAATTTGGAATTTGCAATTTGTTAAGTACGTGAAACGTGCGTTGTAACATGTTTTATGTAATATTATTAATTAATTTAATAATGTTTATTTATTTAGCTGGCGTAATTTTTTTCAACTCGTTTTGATTAAATAATGTAGCAACAACAAATAACAGCTGTTCCCTGCTGCTGCACCTGTCGCACACTTGGTATATTTTAGCATATTTAAGTTTGAATGTTTAGTTTATCGAAATGGCTATCGATTGTTTTACGCCATATCGTTATCGTTAGCTACACTAATACAAGTTCTTCATTCGTGTGACAAATTAATTAAAAAACCAATTGAATTGAAAACGAGAGAGTTGTAAAGTCGCTTGCAATATAATAACAACAACAAAAAATACGTAGTTGTTAATTACGGGTGCGGCGTCAATTACAACAGAGTGTGTTGGAATTAAAAAAAAAGCAAGGAAAAAGGGGTGCGCGATAGCAATTGTGTGTGTGTGCAGTGCAAACAGTCTAGTATACAATTTATTTTGGTTGTTGTTTTCCTTTCTATGTGAAACGTTATAGTTGTTGCTACTGTTTTCTCATTGTCTTATTGTTGTTGTTGTACGGATTCCTTTCGTCAAAGTAAAGCAACCACAACAACAACAACAAATCGTTTAGAAGGAAAAATTTTCCACTTGAAAAATGCCACCGTTAAAAAGTTATTCGCCACACAATGAATTCAATGCAAATTGTCGCAATGGAAATACAACAACAACAGCTGCTACAGCAGCAGCAAATAACACCACCGATCTCCAACAGCAAACACCCTCCGCCGTCGCAACAACTACACAGCGCACAAATAATCAACACTCCTACTTCAGTTCGCAATTTCCGTACAAGGTGCTGGCCAATCTCAATCAGCTACGCACGGAATCAAGATTTTGCGATGTGGAGATAATTGCGGGCGCTGGTGAGACCACCCACATGTTCAATGCACATCGCGCTGTACTGAGCGCTGCTAGCGCCTATTTTGAGGCCATGTTTCGTCCGGAATTGGGACTGAACGAGGTCAAACAGAAGTCAGTGGTGTTGCATACAATTGACTCGGAAATATTGCATATACTATTGGATTTCATCTATACGGGTCGTTGCGATATAACACAGGTGAGTGTGTGCTGCAATACGGCGAAACCTTAGAGTTGCAAGTGTTACTTTTTTCTATTTAAACGAAACAAAAAAAACAATCTGCTAATCGTGCATTGATCCCGGTCTTATTTACTGCAGTCCAACGTACAGGAGTTACTTGCTGCCGCCGATATGTTGCAATTGAACGAAGTCGTCGATGGTTGTTCGGAATTTTTGTGCCGTGAATTGCATGCTACAAATGCATTGGGAATTTTACGCTTTGCTGAGGCGCACAATTGTGCTTCGTTGGCGAAAAGCGCTCTGAATTTTGTACACGCGAATTTTCCAGCGGTGAGTATTATTTAAAACAAAACGAAACGGAACTAATGAGTACACAAAACTATTAAAAGAAATTTTAATTAGACATGCACAGCAGTAGAAATAATATTTAAAGAAAAACAATTTTAACGAAAAAAAAATCATTCTCTGTTTCCGCCCGGGTTCGAACCGGGGACCTTGTGCGTGTGAAGCACACGTGATAACCACTACACTACGGAAACTACATGTGTTAGTGCGTCAAAATGCTTACTTGTATACAAAGTTGAATTTCTGTTTAATTTAAGTTTATATAGAAGTAGAGAACCCGACAATGCCCAGTATAAAATTTTAAATGAAAAAATTTCCATATAACTTTCAAAGGCTTTTTAAAGCAGTGCATTTGACTAAATGAGCTTCAAAGTTTCTGTTAAAACAACAATAACCCTCAATTCCATACATACTTAGCAACCCAATTTCTCTTTATTGTGCTTGCATCGTTTGATTTAAGCAGGAAACAATTCGATTTGTAGAGAAATTTATTAGAGCTTATATATTATTAATTTGAATTATGTTAAGGCAGCAATACATACTGAAAATATTTTCTTTTGAATATATTTCGATATATAGTGAAAGGAAAGAGGCGTGTTCTTAAATCAATCATTTAAAACAAAAATACGCTTTGCTTTTTAATTTGTTAATCTATGAGGCAGGTCCAACAAGTGAAATCTCTTTAGACGTCTAACGACCCTACTATTATCTAAGAAGTCTAATGCCAAGTTATTATCGTATTTGTGCAATCTGCTTATATAATTCTTACAGCATCTACTTATTTCCTCTCTAACAAAAGTGAGGTTCAGGTCATTGTGAATATCCAAATCGCCCATGAACCAAGGAGCACATGTTATAGTCCGTAGTGTTTTAGACTGATATCTTAGCAGGATTTCAATGTTTGAATTGCTTGCCTTTCTTTGTACAGGTTTTATAACTGCTTTATAGAACCGAATTTTATTTTCCAAGCTAAGTTAAGAGCGCGGTCCTAATATCCAGTCCATTTGCTTTGATTTAATGTGTGCTTTGCTAGTAAGTTTCCGGTCCAAGTTTGCTTCCAAATATTTTATTTTGGCATTTAAGTACAGTTTTTTATGTCAAAAGTCAATGTGTACTAAATAAATGTCAATGAGAAGACTGCGCTTATCATATCCTTAAGTTCCTTTCTTGCACTTTAACGACACACATTCGTTTCAATCCATCAGAATTAATTTAGCTAATACTGATTATACATTCTACACAACTAAAAAAAAACACCCTGCTCTATTTACTTTGCTTCCATATTAACCTTTCAAACCACAAAGAAATGTGACATCACCCTTGACCGCAACAATTTCGCTTTACGTTCACTCACACATCTAAACGTCTCGACCAGCTTATACATAAAGGCCTTAATAGACGATACATCTGATCGCGATCATTTTGTGTACGTGTTGATCAACGTTTTGCCATAGACGAGTGATCAGATTGTTCGATTTTGTCATTTCTCTCAAATTTTTGTTGTGTACGGTCGTGTTATGAAGTTGTCTTTTCTATGCAAAATGCATACAGACGTCATTCATGCGTACATCAAAATCAAAAAAGAGGGGAAATGATCACGAAAAATCAAATGTGTTTTGATTTTGTCGCTGTGATCGCGATCACAGAGAAAACATGTCTGTGTAACGCATACATGCTTATTTTCACTAACACAATTTTATTTGATCGTGATGTATCGTCTATTAAGGCCTTAACAAGACTGCTATCCATCCCCTTCATTTCTATCCAGTTTTAAAAATTTATTTATTATTGGCCCAGCAACCGAAGTCGCCGGGCACTACAAAAAATTAGTTTAGACTCATTAGAGTGCTCCTCTCCACGGAAATCTTTAGTAAAAGGCGAAAGATTTATTCGACAATTGAAGAGAAGCCAGAGTAAAGTTAAATGGCAAGCGAGCGAGCCTTGGTGTAAAACCAACATAAACTTATTGTGTATTATAAAACATTGAATGAGAAAAAATGAAAAAGAAAAATATGCTTTAAAAAAATATTATGCTATGTTTCCGCCCGGGTTCGAACCGGGGACCTTGTGCGTGTGAAGCACACGTGATAACCACTACACTACGGAAACTACGGCTTCAAACGCATTAAAGTGTTTACTTGACTACACAACTTTGAATTTTAAATAAGTTGTTTTTTTTTTGTTTAAAAGGATTTTAATGAACAGCAACATTAATACTCGTCTTTTTTATATTTTAACCAACAGATAACACTTGAAGATGAGTTCCTGGAGACACCACAGGTGTTGCTCTCACAACTACTCAACTCTGAACTGCTGCGTGTTGACTCAGAATCGCAGGTGTTTCAGGCGGCATTACGCTGGATTAAACACGATGTAACACAGCGGCGCTGCTATGTTTTTGATATATTGTCGCATGTGCGTCTAGCGCTTGTGCCCGTGAAGGTAAGGCGTATATATTTACTTTTTTTTAAATTAAATTTCAAACTAATTACTAATTTACTTACAGGTAATCGATAAGGCACTAAAGGATTGTCGCGACATGTCCGTAAAAATTGCTTTACGTTCCATTTGTCGTGATATTGCATCGAAACGTGGACAACTAGTACCGCTGCGTGTCTGTCCACGTCAGTTGGCCAAGAAAAATATCTACATTATAGGCGGTTCAAGACGTGAGACACCACGTACTTGGAATCCAGCCGATTGCATTTTCGAAACAGTTGCTAAATTCGATATATTCCGACGTGAATGGTCGGAAACTGCGCCCATGGAAATTGGACGCATTTTGCCTGGTGTTGCAGCATTGAATGGCAAAATATATGTCATTGGTGGCGAGCGGGGCTCACAGATACTGGCCAATGGTGAAGTATACGATCCACAGAATGATATATGGGCGCCCATAGCACCAATGATTGTGCCACGTTGTGAATTCGGTCTATGCACCATGGGCGGGAATCTTTTTGCCGTGGGCGGCTGGATTGGTGATGATATTGGTGGTTCAATGGAATGCTATGACCCTGAAAAGGATATGTGGAAAATGATTGGCAATATGCCGCAACCACGTTTCAGCATGGGTGTAGTCAGTTTCGAGGGTTTAATTTACATAGTTGGAGGCTGTACAACAACTACAAGACACTTGCCGGATTTAATAAGGTTGGTTTTAGTTAAATATATATTTTGTTTATGTTTAAATTAATTAATTAATTTTTATGCAGCTATAATCATATAACCAAGGAATGGACACAATTGGCGCGTATGCAGACTGCACGCTGTCAAATGGGCGTGGCAGTGCTAGATCGTTATCTATATGTTGTCGGTGGCAATAGCATAACACAGGATGTGCTTAGTTCCGTTGAGCGTTATAGTTTTGATGAGGATAAATGGATAACCGTATCCTCATTGAGTGTACCGCGTGCCATACCAGCGGTAGCAGCTGCAGATGGTTTACTTTATGTTGCTGGCGGTGATCAGGTATGTCTTATATTAAAAATAATTTAATTAATTAAAAACTGTTTTATTTTAAGCCCTGTGAGGTCAACTTCTATCGCGCACAAATCACCATCAGCGCCGTTGAATGCTATGATCCACTCTCTGATACATGGAAAAATTGTCCCGATTTGCCCGTCAGTCGTTCTGAGGCTGGCGCGGTTGTTGTCTAACGTCAGTTGGCTTCGCAATCTCAACGGCAGCCTATGTTACGTTTTGCCTACTATATAGTGCTGGGCTTATATTTCCTATTTATTTTCTCATTTACGCTAAAAGTGCTAAGTTTCTTCAGTTTGGAAAAGTTGATAAGTCCTACGGTCTAAGATCTAAAGTTATAAACTCTAAACTTAAACACGACAGAGCATTAGTATTATGTATACGTGTAACGACACTCCATCCTTTAAAAGTATCAAAACATATGTATTAACTTAAGAAAGTTCTCATTCTGCAGCGCTTAGTATTATAAAAATTATGTATGACAGCTTATAATAATAAAATGATTCATTAAACATTAAAAACAACAACAGCAACATTAGAGACGCATATAAAGCTGCTTGCGCGCTCTACTTCCGACTCTAAATGTTTGTGTCTAAAAGAAAGTAGTTAGTTATTAGCTGATGAATGCTTTAAAATGCAATACGAAAAAAGTTACTGATTAATATAAAACAAAACGCAGACATTTAAACTATAGTTGTCCAATTTTTATTATTATTAGAATTGATGAGATGTATGTCTGTGCGTGTTATTTAATTAAAGATAATCAAAGTATTATCATATTTGCTGAAAAGAAAACAAAAAAGATGAAACAATTTGAAATTTAAAACTACACAAGTTCTTTTTTACTTTATTAATGCAATTTATATGTTAATAAATGCGCATCATTGTAGCCTGTTTTTTAATATAATCAGAGATACATACTGCATACATATATACATATATTGTAAGATACAAAATAATAATAATAATAATTAAACCTACATATAGAATTCTGTTAAGCATTGATGATCATGATGATGTATGGTGGTTCATCGTTGTCGCCTTCTAAAGGTGTTAACAACACATGCCGTGAGATAATATCCTTCTAACCAACCAAAAATCGATTTACTATACCAAAACGAAAAACAAAAAAAAAAACAAATAAATTAATAAAAACAGAAGATTTGAATGTTTAATTGAAATATGTGAATTGTATTAAATTACATGTTTATCAAATAAATGTATGGAATATTCAAATGGTACAGAATAAACTAATAATAAAAAGATGTGTTTTATTTAATGGTTATGGCTTTAATGTGGCAGTCTGATAGCATATCTCCTGTCATAAAATGTATTGGTAAATCATCATGCAAAGAATTTTATGCCGTCTGAGTTAAGTGATTGAGCGCTTAAAAGCTTGGAAGTATTATAGCAACTGCAAGGAACTGGCATGCTCGCACCATAGTTTTCATAAAAAGGATGAAATTCGAAATATCAACATCAATTGCTTATTCCAAGAGTCATGTGGAAAGATGTTTACTGTATAAAAATTGTGGAAATTTATAAATTTCAAAAGTAAGTGGCACATCACATTAGAGCTTGGAAACATCGATTTTTAGAAAACATTGTTTTTTCATATGAAAACATCGATGCAACGGTCTAAAAATCGATGTTTTCTGGTGGTCTAGTCTAACTAAACACCCCTTATGGCCCTCTCTTTCATTTCGTGTAATAGCGGTAACAATCCTGTGCTCTTTTACCATATATACATATATATATATTATATTCACATTCGATATGCGATTTTTACTAACAAAAACATTCTATTTTTAAAATGAACGGAAAAAGTAAAAAAAAAATTGTGTGGAACGTTTTATCGCTACATACACATATGTACCAACCCTCGCACGCAACAAATGTAAAAAAGAAATGTAGAAGGTACTTCTTCTACATTGCTCTTCTCCTTTCATGTTTTTAGTTTAATGTATTTATTATTTGGGCCGAAATCCCGGCGGTACTGCAATACCGGGCCAACCCGCGACAGAGGTGGAGCAAGCTCCTAAACACTCCGTCTATTTCCAAAAATCAGTTTAACATTTGTTGTCCTTCAATGAAGGAACTATCAGATGTTAAGCTGATAAGAACAGATACTACACTTTGATCTTAGCCATAAGGCCGAGAAGCGATAACTTGTACAAGTAATTTGGGCCGTACTAAGTGCAATTCGCACATGAACTGTGTGTGTATTATAATTTCAAAAGTGGGCAACGAATGAAAATTTGCTTGCTTATGCTGCTGAACGAAAAGATTCAATAGCAAAGTAGAATGTGGTTTGGTAGAGGGGTGGGTTAGGTTATTATTTGCCGTGTGTTGGCAGTTGGTCATGTCATGGCTAATTTCACATGATATGCAATAAATATATGAAAAATGTAACCAAATAAATAATAAACAAACAAGTGTCAATATTGTTTAATTATTTGTTATTTTTAATGCGGTATAAATATTAGTAAATGAAAATGTTTTGAGTTACTCAGTAAACAAATTTAATGTTATTTAGATTAGAGTTGGTGTTTAGAATTTATTATTAACTCTTTTTTTTAAATTATGAAGTTGGAATATTCATTTCATAAATTATGACAGAACGGCGGAATAGTGAAGTCGCATTAAGCAAAGGTGGTCACACTGATAGTGAGATGCCCTCGTTCTTGTACATGGCCATACCAATTAGGTTCGATGCTGATTAATATAAAGTACAAGGTATGTATTTTCTGGTGGCGCCACTTCTGGGTGAGCACCTGCGTTGGAAATGGACATCTTACATTGACATTCCCTTCAAAAATTAGAAAAGTGGAAGTGGAGTTATAGCGTCTAATATGACAGTATGTTTTTTTGTCATCGGTGCAAATATGAGAAGACTTCGTTCCACTGGCAACAATTAATGAGCCATTTTATCTTGGTGTTATGAAGCGTTTGCTCCGTCGTATTCGCCCAGCATATCGCGAAGAATGAAGTTGGCGTTTGTTGCTTCATAATGCACCATCTCATCGATTGTCCGATTCTTGTAACCGATTTGTTGAACAAAAATCGCATTTTTACCAAGAACCACTCGCCCTATTTGCCAACTTAAGTTGAGCGACAATAACTTTGAAATAATCGCCTTCGCATAATTTGCTTGTGCTTCCAGGAGATATCCCAGCTTATGAGCTACTTGAGTCGTTTTTGACGTTTCCAAACGAATAAAAGTCAATAATATGCCCCACTAATGCAGACCTCTGCAAATGAGCGCATTCCACAAAGTACCGATTAATGACTTGTAACAGTGGGGCACTTAGACCATCTATACTGCGAATTGAATTCCTCCTTCAGTCAGAAAACTTTTCTCTAAGACTTAAATCTGTGTAAAAGCACGTTCATGGCTAGAACGAACGACACGGCGGATCAAAATCAGCTCAAGTGAAAAATATTGAATGCATAAAATTATATTACATGGTCTTTTATTAAAGTTGTACAATTTTTTTTTGGATGCACTCCATTTACTATTGTACAAATGGTTAAAATTCATTTTAAAGCTAAATAATTGCTCTCCCTACTATTTTTTTATTATTAATATGATTTTTGTTTTTAAAATTTCGTCTTTTAGAGCTTGGCATGTTGTTTAATTTAACTATTTACTTGGATTTATTCGCTGGTGCACGCATCTCATTTAATTTACATACATATATAAAGCAATTATTAACATTAAATATATATTTATTTACTTTTTTAATTAAAACAATAGAATACTTAATGCAATTTTGTAGTAATTATCAAAATGTTAAATTCGGTGCAACCGAAACTTTTGTACCATTCACACGCTGTGTACTTAGCAACTAAAAAGAAAGATAGATACATACTAGGTAAAGTGTTCGTTTATAAATAGTTTCGATGTTCAGGTTCAACTACATATTGTCTTTAAAGAAATAGTTTTTTATAAATAAACTCAAATTGGCAATAATATATTTGGCTGCAATAATAATAAGTCTAAATGCCAGTTTGCAGCAGCATAACTTAAAAAAAAGTGCCCCAAAGTGACAGGCGGACAGACAGACGGTCATGGCTAGATCAACTAGTGCTTTGTTTAGTCTATGTTGCTTATTCACAGCATGTGTAAATGGTATAAAAATCAGATACTGATACCATAAACCATGTATTTATGAGAATAAACACAGCCGCTGGTTGCGCTACTAAAAAAAATTTTGTCAAATGTTTTGTAAAACGAATAGTTGCTGCTAGACGTCTATGATTTTATGTTGCAGCTCATTCCAAACATTAATCTTTTCAGGCGCTTTTTGTAGTGGTGTACTGGCGTTAAGTTGTTGCAACTCAGTAAGGAAGCTAAAAATGCCTTGATAGTAGCTGTAAAAGATATAAAATTGAAGTTATTGTATCGTACGAATATATAAATTTAGTTACCCATCCACAATCCAGGTATCATTGTGTGAGCCACCAACAAACTCAAGCAGCTGTTTATGCACAGGCTGTGAACGTGCAACCAACTTGCTATCGTAGTCGTTCATATTCTTGCGTTTTGCCGTTACTGTGTATGTTCCACAGCGATTATACAAGGCACGCATCATACGCGGTGGCACAAGATTATCGGCAAGGCCCGAAATAAACAGAAATGGCACTGAACATTTGCCAATTTTGTTTATAGAATTATACTAGAAATGAAAATTTATTAAAATATATTAAAGCTTTCACCCCTACTTACTTCTACTTTCACTACTCACTTTATTCTTAAATAGTAAATTTGGTATATATTTCACAGATGGATGCACCAGCTCCACGGCCATATCCGATATACTTGTAAATGTATTCTCTACTATAGCGCACATTATTTTCTGTGCATAAATTGTATCTGCTGCGACATCAATTGCAACAGCACCACCAAGTGAACGTCCAAAGATTATAATTTGTGTATGATCGAGATCATGTCGCGTATAGAGGTAATCAATAGCAGCACGTGCATCTGTTACGAGTCCACGTTCCGAAGGCACTCCTGTTGATAAACCGTAGCCTCGATACTCAACCATTAGTATATTGCAGACCAAGTTATGATATATACCCCAAACATTTTGCAAACGATGTCCCATATTGCCGGCATTACCATGAAAATATATTAAAGTGGGCACGGATTTCGAACGCTCTTCCGGCTGACTAATCCAAAACGCATGTAGCGTAACATTGTCGGGTGTTTTAATGCTTACAGTTAAATGTGGCAGGTTATGCATAGTAGGTATGGGTATATAAATGCGTGAATTTGCTGGCAAATCGGGATGATAGAGCAGAAGATCTTGTGCATAGTAGAAAATTGCTGACATAAATAAAAAATTTTTAATAAAATAAACTTCTTGCATGTAAATTAAATGCTACTTACTCAGCAATATGCTTCCAAATAGCGCAAATGTAGCAAAACCGCCATAGAAATAATAGAAAACAAAGCACAATACAAATGCGCCCACAGTAATGGCCCAAATTCCGCGTGACGCAGGCAATACAAGGCTTTTAACGCCCACCTCCTCGTCTGCGGACATGGCACTTGTATGGATGGATGTCCGTCTGTCCGCGCTGTACGTTTTATTTGTATTTCTTTACGCTGCTTTGTCGCGTACACCTACATATTACCCGGGTACATTGAGTAAGCCATTTGTTTGTATTTTCTTTGTATAGAATATATTTATATTTATGTGCACTAACTTCTTTTAGGCTCGTTTCTGCCAGCTGATACATTTAGGCAAACCGATTATTTAGTTGCAGACCAATTACAATCGTTTTGAGTTTGTATTAGTCGGTCTGCTTTTCCGAAGCAGTGCTGGTTAATTTAATGTTACTAACATTCAATATATGTTTAATTGTTTGAACGTTTTCAGTTAAAAAAATGTAGAAACAGACGTTGGACTTGCATGTGTTCTCAAATTATTGTGAAGCGCCACACCCCAACCGATTTTAGCAAACACCAGAACGATATCCAACATAATATTATTTTTATATAAAAGACCCTTAAAATGAAACTAATACAAAGCCTAGGTACACACGAAGCCCTCACTCAGCATTTCAACTCAATAGGTACTGAATCGACCACATTTAGTCACAGAATTTAAACAGTCTCATCACAGAGTAGCTAAGCAACTTGTGCAATTTTTTATTCATTTTTCTGTTTAATATTTGCACTATAAAACTCTTTCTACAATTAAATGTATTAATTTTTAGTAAACTGATTTTATTTAAACATAAGCGAACAATTTCTAATAACTTAAAATTTATTATTAGCAAATAATGCCAATGACCTTCAAAATGCACTTGCCATTGCTCTGTTTGACCGTGTAAATTCAATACTCATTGAACGCACTCTTGACAGCTGAACGCACCTTACAACACTGTTCATGTAAAACAATATGGCGACTTTTACTAAGAAAGAGACTGACTTTTGTGACGACGTGAATTGGTGCGTTGGAAAATTAAAATTTAATCTCGATTTTTTGATTTGATTTTTAAGTAACTTTTAAACTGTTCGTTAAGAAAACAAATAAAGTGAAGTGTATGTTTAATGTCTGCTATACGGAACTTAGTTGTTCTGCTACGAAAATATCATGAGCCAGGTGAGTGCGTGCGACTGAGTGTGCCTTGAGAAAAAAATTGAGTTTTAGAAAAATTGTTTATTTGCCGCCAAAAACGTAAATATTTCAAAGTTTTGAATATTTTATGCCAGTTAAACGTTAAAATTTTGTGTCAAACATTAAATTGAAGTGTCCGCGTTTTGGGTGTGGCTGTCAGAGTGCCTAGAAAATCGGAGTCTCAGTTGAGGCTTCGCAAGGGAAAAGTGGACTTCAGACGCTTCCGTGTGTGGCGTTTTTGGAAAAGGTGATCTGAATCTATTATGCCAACATTGTTTCACAGTTTTCAGCTTGCCACGACAGTCTACGAACTTCAGGCTAGCCGTAAATATAATTTTTTTGAAAATTCATTGGGTACCCATTTTAGTAATTTTCGTAAATAATTTTGTTTATCTTTCAAATTGGGCATATTTCTGTCGAAAAACGCTATAAAACTGAGTCCAGTTTGTGTTTTTTCCTTCGCTTTGAAAAATTTTCAGTGATTACGTAATCACATTTTGCCTAGTGAAAATTTTCAGTCCAGTGCAATGTTGGATTTCGTGGCTTTTCAATTGGTTTTCTTCAAACAAATTGGCTACCGGCATAAGATTTACCACGATTTCTGTTGTTTTTTCAATGAAAAGTACTATAAAATTTAATTTCACATGTTCCTACCAACTGTGTACCATGTTTGCCAAGGAATAGTGTCGAAAATCAGGTAATTTTCCACCAAATCTATCCAATTCTTTGCATTTTTCAATGGCAACCGGTATATCCTGCATAGGATCGCGTTTTCGCGTATCTGGCAATTAAAACATGGATGTCCGCTAAGCTTATTGGATCATTCAGTGAAATTCGCTGGAAACAGTGGCATTTTATGGCTATTTTCTTATAGTCCTGCTTGTAAATTGTGTTTCTGGAGAGGATTCAGTATTGTTTGGCATTGCAACATGCATAGCCGCCGTTTTATGTACATTTAGACCCTGTCAATGTGCTGTACAGACAGCGCAAAGTCTAGGAAACCGAGTAATATATACTAAAAAGTGCATTAAATGACTCTGGACGCAACGCTGACAGCTGGAAGAGATTATCAAGCCATTATATGACTTGTACAACTCTTACAGTATGGTGAATGACATAAATCGTACTCCGATGTGTACCGTCTCCATGGATGATCATGTATTTTACTACATACTTTAAATTTATATGAGAAATATCGCCTTTTGTGCTGTAGACCAGTGCTAGCCAGGATTATCCTGACTATTCTTTGTGCAGGTGCAGCAGTTTTGGTGATGTGAGACGTATGAAAGCATTAAGTGTTTGTTTCTTCCACAGAAGATCGCTAAAGTACAGGTAAAACAAAAGTCTTTATATTTCGTTTTACCAAAAGCGCCTGAAAACATATCTGGAAAGGATTTGCTAACCGTTCGTGCCCTTTCTTCAGTTACTGCAGTGCATTCAATGGAATATGTGTAACTCCGGCGTGTTTTACTGCTATAAACCGACGAATGCAAATTATTAATAAGTTTTATGCTTATTACTACGAAGTCACTTAAGCTAAAGGACAACGCTGGAGAGGATCACCATGCCTATCTTCCGTGCCAATGCAAGTTATATGCTGCTTTTGCGATTATGCCGGCATCAAATCGTTGTTTCTTCAAAAGAAGATCGCAAAAGTAAAACTGAAACAAACTTCTTTATACTTCCTTGACGTATTTCTGGAAAGGATTTGCAAAATCTTGTTGTTTTTTCTGCAATTTACGCAGCGCACTCAATGGATTAAGGATAACACAGACATGCACTACGCCTATAAAGGGACGAATATAAATAAATTATAAGTTTATTGTTTTTTTCTACATCTATTTAAGCAAAGGTCAGCGCTGGCGAGGATTACAGTGTTTATGTGGCGTACCAGTGCAAAAAATATTTTGGTGCAACGAGTATGAAATCAAGTAGTCCATTTTTCAACTAAATTTGATTAAAGTACAGCGCAAACTTTGGAATTCATGGTATACTAAAAGTTCCGTGAGACAAATCTGGAAAGGATTGGCCTATCATAAATATTAGCCATGTCTTTAGAGATTTGATGCTGGTTATGTAATATGTTTGGCCTACTACAGTATACCAAAGCTTGCAGGAATTTCAATCATTAATTGTGTGCATGGAGCCATTTTTTGACAAATTTTAAATCTTTTGGATATCAGTTGATGCTTGAAAGGATTCGGTTACATTTCACTGAAGTGCTTCTCAGCTTAAAAGGATATTGAATAGCTTACACTACAATTTATTCTCAATAACTGACAATTTAAACTGAAATGTCTTGGCTTTTAAAAACAAATTGGCAGAAAAAGAAACTTCTAAAACCAATGTTGCAACGCTTCTCGCCAGGATCAGGGTAGCCTATAAGCCTATACGCTGCGCTATAGACAACGTGTTTGTGCTTACTCTGGTATCAGTTTAAGCTAGTTGCGTTTGACTACGTTTTTGTTATGTGTTATGGATCTGTTTCTTACTATTATTCTTCTTTGTTAATAGTTTTATTTCTCTGCAAGATTACCGTCCTGGTCCTAAGAAAGTATGCAGTAATATTTGTAGTAACAACTTGCCATGCTATTACTTCTTACATTAAATTTAATATGTCGACTAATTCAGATGCATATATTTGCTTTTTAATTGCAGGCACTCAATGAATCCTTAAACAACTTAGGCTCTGATGATCATGACGACACTCGTGATGATGACGAACACAATGCCTCGGACAGTGAAAGCGGCAGTGGTAGCGGAAGCGGTAGCGGCAGTTCTTCCGGTTCCGACTCCGACTCTGATAGTTCGTCAACGTCAGGGGGCGATTCGAGTGATGGTGAACACAGTTCACCGGAGCCACAGATTAATGAAAACAATGGTAATGACATTGCAACAAAGAACACAACAACAACAACATCGTCAACAAATGCTGCAACATCGGTGGCTGGATTTCCACCAAATGCAGTCGATGCACAACGCGAGGAAGACACTAAAACCAACGGCTTTTCGGACGACAACGAATCAGATAGCGGTAGTAGTGACTCCAATACAGACGATGATGATGAAGATGAACGCGGGCACAATGATGCTGGCAATGCAGCGCCTACATCACCGCAACGTAAAGGTGATAACTCACAAAACTCCAGCCTCAATACGAGTACGTCGTCCGTATCGACGACCGCCGACAACAATAATACCTCAAATTCAACCGATGATGATGGGGGTGATAACGAAAATGAAACCGGTGGTGCCGTTGAAAATAAATCAGCATCCGAATCTGCTGAGTCGGAGTCGGATGCGAAAAGCGAGGCTAGTGAATCGGCATCTGCCAATGAATCTGCTGCCACATCAAGTAGTTCTAGTAGCGTAAGTTAAAGCAATATAAGCATTATTGTTTCAGATAAATATTTTATGTGTGTTGGGTAGGAAGAAGAGGAGGAGGAAGATTATAAGCCAAAACGTTCCACACGCCAAGTGCGCAAACCGCCACCAGAAAAGACAAAGAAGCCTTCCAAAAAGAAGAAACAAAAGTAAGAACAAATTTTGTGTAACGGTATATTGAAAAAAAATATTTCATAATTTGTGCATTACCCACTTTGACTGCGCCTTTAGTTGGAATTCCGAGGAAAGTGATGGCAGCGAAGACGATAGCGATGACTCCGCCGCAGCCGCACCTCAGCGCCGTAAGCCGCCACCTCCAAAGAGTAAGACACAACAGCAACGACGTCGCATGAAATCTTACAGTACCGATGATAGTGAAGAAGAAAGCAAGAGGTTTGTATATGCTGATGAGTTCGTAAGGAGTGCAATTTTATGTACTTTTTTCGAATTAAATTAGATGCGCTACACGTCGCAATGCTGCAGCTGTTAGCTACAAAGAAAACACAGATAATGAACAAACTGATTCTGAGGATCTACTCGAAGTTGAGTATGACGAAAGTCAAGCAGCGGCAGTAGCTGCTGCTGCCGAGGAAGAGGACAAAAGCGAAACCATCGAACGCATACTGGCCAAGCGGATAGGGAAAAAGGGTTGTACCGGCAATCAGACAACAATTTATGCCATCGAAGAAAGCGGCTGCGATCCAAATGAAGGCGTTGATGAGAAAGATTTGCAGAATACAGAAATACAATATCAAATTAAATGGAAAGGTTGGTCGCACATACACAACACCTGGGAGTCAGAGACTACACTGCTCGAACAGAAGGTCAAAGGTATGAAGAAGTTTGACAATTTCATTAAGAAAGAACAGGAGACAGATTGCTGGCGTCGTTATGCCGGACCGGAGGACATTGATTATTTCGAGTGTCAACTGGAACTGCAGAATGATTTGCTAAAGTCTTACAATTATGTTGATCGGATAATTGCATGTGAGCAAAAAGCGGGTGAAAACGGTGTTAGTGAATACCTATGCAAGTGGCAATCATTGCCATATGCGGAAGCCACATGGGAGGACGAGGCACTGGTGCGACGCAAGTGGGAGCGTTGTGTTAAACAGTATGAAGAGCGCGAAAACTCAAAGTGCACACCATCTCGTCACTGTAAGGTGCTGAAACATCGCCCAAAATTCTACAAGATCAAAGGCCAACCGGATTTTATTGGTGAAGGTCTTCTGTTGCGTGACTATCAGATGGATGGCTTAAATTGGCTGTTGCACTCATGGTGCAAAGAAAATTCAGTCATTCTGGCCGACGAGATGGGTCTGGGCAAAACAATACAGACAATATGCTTCCTCTATGCGTTATTCAAAAGCCATCAGCTCTATGGACCATACCTGTGCGTTGTGCCGTTAAGTACAATGACGGCGTGGCAACGTGAGTTTGACTTGTGGGCGCCTGATATGAATGTGGTTACATATCTGGGCGATGTAAAGTCACGTGAGATGATACGTCAATACGAATGGCAGTTTAACGGTTCGAAAAGACTGAAATTCAATTGCATTCTGACCACATATGAAATTGTTTTAAAGGTTAGTTTGGTGACACCACTACTGAGCGAGCGTTTATAACTTAAATTATTCATTTTGGTTCTGTTTCTTCTTAGGACAAATTCTTTCTGGGTACATTGCAATGGGCTGCACTACTGGTGGATGAGGCGCATCGCTTGAAAAACGACGATTCGTTGCTCTATAAATCACTTAAAGAGTTCGAAACTAATCATCGTTTGCTTATCACCGGTACACCGCTGCAGAATTCTCTCAAGGAGTTGTGGGCTCTCTTGCATTTCATTATGCCCAGCAAGTTTGTTACTTGGGAGGATTTTGAAGTGGAACATGGCAATGCGCAGGATAAAGGCTATACACGACTGCATCAGCAGTTGGAGCCGTACATATTGCGACGAGTAAAGAAGGATGTGGAGAAGTCCTTGCCTGCCAAAGTGGAACAAATATTGCGCGTAGAAATGGCATCGCTGCAGAAACAATATTATAAATGGATACTCACAAAGAACTTTGATGCACTGCGGAAAGGAAAGAAGGGTTCGACGTCGACCTTCTTGAATATTGTTATTGAGCTGAAGAAATGTTGTAATCATGCAGCGCTAATACGGCCATCTGAATTCGAATTAATGGGCTTGCCGCAGGACGAAGCTCTGCAGACGTTACTTAAGGGTTCCGGCAAACTGGTGCTTCTTGATAAATTGCTGTGCAGACTGAAAGAGACCGGACATCGTGTGCTCATCTTCTCACAGATGGTGCGCATGTTGGATGTGCTTGCGGACTACTTGCAAAAGCGGCATTTCTCATTTCAGCGCCTGGATGGCAGCATTAAAGGTGAAATGCGTCGTCAGGCGCTGGATCATTTCAATGCTGAGGGCAGTCAGGACTTTTGTTTTCTATTATCAACACGCGCTGGCGGCTTAGGCATTAATCTCGCAACAGCCGATACTGTTATTATATTCGATTCAGATTGGAATCCACAAAATGATTTGCAGGCACAAGCACGTGCACATCGCATTGGTCAAAAGAATCAGGTTAACATATATCGTCTGGTTACAGCACGTTCCGTAGAGGAGCAGATTGTGGAGCGCGCAAAGCAGAAAATGGTATTGGATCATCTGGTTATACAGCGTATGGATACCACGGGTCGTACAGTGCTAGATAAAAGCGGCAGCGCTGCTAACGCAAATGCAACTCCTTTTAACAAGGATGATCTGTCGGCAATTTTAAAATTCGGTGCAGAAGAACTTTTTAAGGATGAACAAGAGAACGATGATGAACTTGTATGCGATATAGATGAAATATTGCGACGTGCTGAGACACGTAATGAAGATCCAGAGATGCCTGGTGATGATCTACTGTCGGCTTTTAAGGTGGCAAGTATCGCTACATTTGAAGAAGAACCCAACGATATGACAAAAGCGCAATCAGATGCTGCCGATGATGAGGATGATACGAAAGACTGGGACGACATTATACCTGAAGATTTTCGTAAAATTGTTGAAAAAGAGGAGCGTGCCAAAGAAATGGAAGACTTATATCTGCCACCCCGCAGAAAAACGGCTACCGCCAATCAGTCCGAGTCACCAACTAAGCGTGGCGGTAAGGGCGGAAAGTCAAAGCAAGCCGACGCTTCTGAAGTCGATTCAGAATACGATATGGGTTCAGATGCCAGTGGTGAGGAGGGTGGGCGAGGCGGACCGAGAAAACGTGGTAGACCGGCAATGAAGGAGAAGGTGACCGGCTTCACGGATGCGGAAATCAGACGGTTCATACGTTCGTATAAAAAATTTCCCGCACCCCTTTTGCGACTTGAAGCGATTGCCTGTGATGCTGAGCTGCAGGAAAAGCCATTGTCAGAACTAAAGCGTATTGGTGAAATGCTGCATGATCGTTGTGTGCAATTTTTAGAGGAACACAAGGAGGAAGAAACAAAGACTGCTATTGGTGGAGCTGGTGCAGCCGCTACAGCTGCCGGTGGAGAGGAAAACGGAAAACAGCGACGCACGCGTGCCACCTACTCTATTAAACTGGGTGGTGTATCTTTCAATGCTAAAACACTGTTAACTTGCGAAGAGGAGCTCAAGCCACTAAATGAGATTATGCCAAGCACAGCTGCCGAACGTCTAAGTTGGGTGTTCAATATAAAAACACGTCCTGCCAATTTCGATGTAGAATGGGGCATCGATGAGGATTCCAAACTGCTTTGTGGCATTTATCAATACGGCATTAGTTCGTGGGAGCAAATGAAAATGGATCCAGCGCTAAAGCTAACCGAAAAAATACTGCTTAACGATACGCGCAAGCCACAGGCGAAACACTTGCAATCACGTGCCGAATACCTGCTTAAAATAATCAAGAAAAATGTCGAATTGAAGAAGGGCGATCAACGCAAACAGCGTAAGCCGCGTAAACCACGAGAAGCGAAAAATTCCGCTGGTACAGCCAACGCAGCATCAGGCACGCCGGAACGCAAGGTTAGACAAATATCTGAAACGCAAACGGCAGATAATGAATCAACACAAACTGCTGGCGAAGGAGGCGTGGTAGAACGTAAAGCACGAAATCGTGATAGCACTTCGAAAACGGATACAAACGATATTGACGGTGAAGTGCACGATGGTGAAGCAACAGGAGTTGGTGCCAGCGCAGGTGGTGCTGGCGGTAAAAAGAAATCAAAACGGAACGACAACAAAAACGGCAAAGCGCCACGCACGAAAAAAACATCCGCGTCGGATAACACAAATAAACCAATGCATTTTACGGCGAATAATGAGCCACGAGCACTGGAAGTGCTCGGCGATTTAGATCCAAATATTTTTAATGAGTGCAAAGAGAAAATGCGACCGGTAAAAAAAGCGTTAAAAGCGCTCGATCGACCAGACTCAAGTCTATCGAATCAAGAACAAGTGAAGCATACACGAGAATGTCTGCTCTCGATTGGTAAACAAATTGATATCTGTCTGGAAGCGTACAAGGAACCCGAGAAAAAGGAATGGCGCAGTAATCTGTGGTACTTTGTATCGAAATTCACCGAGTTCGATGCGAAGAAACTGTTTAAGATCTACAAGCATACGCTGAAGTCCAGTGAAGAGGCAGCGTCAGGAATTTCTGACAAAAAAGGTAGTCCTGCTGATGCTGGTAGTAAAAAGCGAGCAGCTGTGACTGAAAATGGAAACGCGCGCGGTGATAAAATCGCAAAGAAGAAGAAAAAAGATAAGGATCGCGATAAAACGTCGCAGAGTAAGGATCGATTTAGCGGAGGCGTTGGAACACCTGCTGGCGGAACAGATAAAGCAAAACGCTACGGTGGTGGCGGCACTGATTCGCCATTGAAACGTAAACGTGATGAAAATGATGTTGGTACAAATGATTTAAAATCATTATCGTTCAAGCGGCTTAATGCAGATAACAGGTTTGTAAATTACATTAAAGTGATAATTAAATAATAAAGCGTTAAATTGCTAATTTCAGAAATCATGACGAACGTGGTAAGAAGCATCATCGTGAGGATTACTATGCTGCTGGCGGCGCTTACGATGGTAGTGGACGCCGCACTTCAATGAATTCGCCCTCAACAACCAATAATCGTAGCAACGTGAACAATACACGTCTACCGCCTGGCGTTGCAGCTGCCGCTTATACGCCGACCAGTGCTGGCGGCGCGAATGATGCACGCAATGCGCCGCCCTATGCCGATGGCAACGATCGTTGGGGACACGGACGTGATCGGTGCGTTAATATTTGTGTATTTTTAGAATTTTTTGTAATTGTTTTTTTTTTTTTTTTTTTAATTACAGATATGAGTACAAACGCGAACGTTTTGATAGCTATAATCGTAGTGGTGGTGGCGGCGCTGGTGGTGGTGGTAGCGGTGGTTATCATCGTGAACGCGAACGTGATCGGAGAACTGATAAGCGAAGGTATGCTACAAATAATTTATGTATATACATTTATTAAATTATTAATTTATTTACTTTAAATTGTGTTCATAGATATCCGCCATCATCACATTTACCGCCGCACAATTACTCTGGACATTACCTGCCACCTAATTATTTCATACCCAATGGCGGAATGCCACCAGGCGCTGGTCATGCACATCCGTATCGCGGCGATCCACGTTATGCAGCGGGCGCTGATTGGCCAACGCGTGAATATCCGCCAGATTATAGACGCAGCGATTATGATAGGCGACAGCAAACGTAGAGTTTATGTTGACGGAATCTATTTCCTGCGCCATTTATGCATCTTGTGTGTGTCACAATTTAATTAATTAAAGACACAAAAAACACTCACGGACGATAATAACGGACATACTACATTTATTTAGAAAAGAATCGATCGCACGCAATTGTAAAAAGTTAGCTTATAAGTAACTCGTTAAACTAAGCTAGTTTCCTCACAGAAGAAGCATTGTCTGAATTGTATAATTAAATAATTCTTTTAGTTTTAGGTTTGTGCGTTCTCATTAGAAATGTTTTAGTTTAATTTTTCACTTGTACAGAAGAGAACAATTATGCCGTAGATTAAGCAATTCCAAAAAGGAATTTAATTTATTTATTTCTTCTTTTTTTCAAATAATTGCATAACAAAACATTTAATTTTTTTTTTCATGATAATGTAAAACTCATAAATTTTACAAACTCATAAACGCACTCCACAAGTCTAGCTAAACTTGTTTTGTAGTTTCTTCGTTTTAAGCAATTAAAGGAAAATTAAATGAAATCTTTAAGATAAAATGTGTATTTTTCACCTAATTAGAAACAAATTACATTTATAAATAAATGATAATAACTAAGTTTTAATTAAAAAATGGTATCAGCTATAAGATGTAATTAATATAAAATAATAAAAAAAGAAGTGAACTATTATATAAAATATGCAAATACTTTTTGCTCGGAAAAATCATTTAATTTTGAAAAACTTTGATAGTTAAAATTAAAAGCGAAGCTAAGAATATATGTGGTTTATTTTGAATGGACTTTGGGTTTGATCGATTGATTGATTGATTGCTTGCGTTTGTAAAAACAATATTCTCTAGACTCGAACATGATCATATTTTTTTTTATTGTCAATAGATATATATATATATGTATATATAAATATATACAATCGGATATGTATATTTCAAAATAATAATAAAATAGTTATAAACATTAAAATATTTGTATATTATGAGTATTAAGCATAACGCAACATGTTAATGTGTATAAACGTTTATGTTTAAAGATGAATCCAAAAAAGAACATTTATGAAATAATTAAAAACTATAAAAAAAAAACAAATAAACAAAATATAATTCTATATTACAAATGTCTGTGGTTTTGCTATTTCAATAAAGGTGTATAGAGTGTTATTCCTGTTTAGCAGTTACATTCATAGAGTCGTTCAGTATGAAAATAAACAGCTTCCTTCAACTTGTCCTCCGCAATAATTGAATATGTAACAAAAGAAATTAGCTATCATCGATAGGTATGGCTCTCTCTCTCTCCGATACGAATCGATTACATTTTTAAAAGTAAAATGTTATCGTAGGAAGATATTTCTTATCAAAATCAGTGCATACAATGGTTTCTCACTGCATAATGCTGCTGTACAACCTTCAATGCATTCTGCTTATTTGTTCTGCAACGTAAGCAAATAATTTTCATTCGGTGACACGTTTTTGTAGTTATAATACACAAGCAGTTCATGCGCGAATTGCAGTAAGTCGGACCCAAATTGCTTGTTCAAGTTATCGCTTCTCGGCCTTATGGCTAAGATCAAAGTGTAGTATCTGTTCTTATCAGCTTAACATCTGATAGTTCCTTCATTGAAGGACAACAAATGTTAAACTGGTTTTTGGAAATAGACGGAGTGTTTAGGAGCTTGCTCCACCTCTGTCGCGGGTTGGCCCGGTATTGCAGTACCGCCGGGATTTCGGCCCAAATAATAAATACATTAAACTAAAAATAGGAAACGAAAAAACAAGTGAAGGAGGTGCTTTCTTATACATTAGTTGCGTGCGAGGATGGGTCGATACGTTAATATTTCCGTTTATTCCAAAAGTAAAATGTTTTCGTTTTTGAAAATTTCAAATGTGAATATAATATTATATATGGTAAAACTGAGCACAGAATTGTTACCACTATTACTCGTAATGGATAAGGAGTGTTGAGACTACACCAGGTGCATTGAATCCCTCGATATTGCTGACCAAGCGGCTAAGTATGTGATGTGGCACCTACTTTTGAAATTAATGACCCTTCTGACCATTTTAAATACACAAAACATCTTTAATCAATACTCTTTGGTATACGCCATGATGGTGACATTTCGAATTAAATCCTTTTTATTGAATTTTCTGCCTTTGTTGCAGTTTTACTTTTTTGAAAAAGCTATTGCGACCATTGGAAATGTTAGTAAGAAAGAGATAATCCTTTCTACAAAAAAATATAGCAGCCGATTTAGTCAATAAAGTGTCAGTCAATATAATCGTAGATGATAACCCCTATATTTATCCAAAAAAAAACTTTTAGAAGATCAGGATTCCTTTCCCTACGTCGTTTTTTATATATATGTATTTTGGAATAAGACTATTTGCAGTTTATATACTTTTGGCATGATTGTCGGGAGACACATGGAAGTATAAAATAAATGTATTGCTTTCCAAAAATATACACGATTTTTCTGTCACTTTTAGTTAAAATTAATTCAGTTTTAAAGTAAATTTTAGATGATAAACTGGCGCAAAAAGGTACAAAAGTAAGTGCAAATAGGAGCACAGTTGAGTATGTTTATATTAAGAAGCCAAGCAGAAGCGAAGCACAGTTTTCCAAAAGTTGCGAGAAGCCATCCACGATTGATTCCGGCAATGGTGTTGACAGTGAGCCACTCGTAAAACCAGTAGAATATAAAGAGTATTTCCGTTACGAAGCCGAGCATTTAGACGATTTTTTTAAAAATTTCTACTACAAAGCTTTCGGGTATAATGGACCATTATTTCAAACGAAGAGCTGTAGCAAAATACGGCAACATGTGACGGATTTAATGGATGGAATTATAAAATGTTTTAAAAAACCCATTAGGCAGAGCAGCTCCTCGGGCGACAATAAAAAGTTCTTGCATGGATTGGTCGATTCAATTGCCGGTTCACTTGGTGGCGCTGCTCAAGTCTATGTCACACAACCGCTAGACACAGTCAAGGTGAAACAACAAACGTTTCCCAAACGCTATAAAGGCATGGTCGATTGTTTTATGCAAACGTATCGGAAGGAAGGCATTGCGCGTGGTCTATACGCCGGCTCACTACCAGCAGTTGTAGCAAACGTTGCTGAGAGCTCTGTGCTATTTGCAGCCTATGGTGGCTGTCAGACGTTTGTGACATATGCTGTGAACAAGGATGACGTATCGCAGCTGACAGTCCTCGAGCATGCATTTGCCGGTTTCTTTTCTGGATTCTTTTCATCAATTGCGCTATGCCCGACGGAATTGATTAAATGTAAACTGCAAGCGCTGCACGAGATGAAAACCTATTTGGAGCCAGGCATAGCGATAACACGTTCACCGTGGAGTCTAACGCGACACATTTACCAAACAGAAGGCATCGGAGGATTCTATCGCGGCTTGTGCACAACTTTCATGCGTGATATGCCTGGCTATTTCTTCTTCTTTGGCTGCTATGAGGGTACACGTGAGTTACTTCGCGCTCCAAATCAAACAAGGGATGAAGTGGGTCCACTACAGACTATGGCTGCCGGCGCAATTGGTGGCATTATGCTCTGGACGTCTACGTTTCCCGCCGATGTTATTAAGAGTCGCATACAGGTGAGGGACATAAATAAAGGCATGATCAGTGTTGGTGCTGATATTGTACGGAAAGAGGGTTTCATGGCACTTTATACTGGCTTGTTGCCAACGATATTGCGTACTATACCAGCAACGGCAACACTATTTCTTGTGTATGAGTATACAAAGAAGACTCTGTTGACCGCAATGCGATGACCAGCTTTTAAGTATGAATTTCACTCCGGCGCTGTAGAGTTCTTCTATGTATTTTGAAAGCAGCAACAGTTATTGGTAGTTTGTAGTATGATACCGATTGTAGTCTCAAACTACAAACTACCAATTGTTTTTCCATTATCCTTCGATATTTTTAGTTATAGCCAATATATCTGTGTATAAATGAAAAAAATCTGCATAAAAAATAGTTTTAAATTAAAAATTCTGATTTTTTAGTGAGTGGAAAAATCGGAAAATGTACTTAGATCGAGTGAAAATTCCACAAATCTGAAGCATTCACGTCCGCCGAACAGTTGAGGTGGTGGGCCTTGTTACAACACTGACCTGAATTGAAAGATACGGGTATTTTGAAAATTTGTACTACATACTTCGTTTGACATGTATTAATTAGTTGGACCGAAATCTCAACATTCCTTATCCATTACAAGTAATAGTGGTAACAATCCTGCGCTCAGTTTTACCATATATAATATTATATTCACATTTGAAATTTTTACAAACGAAAATATTCTACTTTTGGAATAAACGGAAATATTAACGTATACTAACGTATCGACCCATCCTCGCACGCAACTAATGTATAAGAAGCACCTCCTACACTTGTTTTCTCGTTTCCTATTTTTAGTTTAATGTATTTATTATTTGGGCCGAAATCCCGGCGGTACTGCAATACCGGGCCAACCCGCGACAGAGGTGGAGCAAGCTCCTAAACACTCCGTCTATTTCCAAAAATCAGTTTAACATTTGTTGTCCTTCAATGAAGGAACTATCAGATGTTAAGCTGATAAGAACAGATACTACACTTTGATCTTAGCCATAAGGCCGAGAAGCGATAACTTATGCAATTAATTTGTGCCGTAGTAAGTGCAATTCGCGCATGAACTGCTTGTGTATTATAAATAAAAAAGCGTGTCAGCGAATGAAAATTTTTTGCTTACGATACAAATCAAATATGTAGCCTATATTAAGGGTTGTCATTCCTCTACTGATAAAATAGAATAATCGAATTCACACCAATTTTGGTGTGAATAAATGTATCTTAGATTATATTAGTGAAGGCACCAAGTAAAATTAAAAGTGAATATTTGTAAATTTAAGAATATTTGTAGCTGAAAAAACTTATTGAATTGTGTCGAAAATATACAAAACATAGCAAAAGAAGCATCGGAGAAGCCCATAAAGTATATTCAAGCAATAAACTTGCTCAGCAATTCGAGACTAATCCAGCTGGCGGTTTCGATTGCTGGGCCAATAAATAATAAATATGAAAAGGCCGGGCTTGAACCAATAATAAAAATTTAATAAAAAGTTCGTTTATATATAAAAATAGATTTCATAAAAAATTCTATAAAACTTTTTTGTATAAAAAAATAATTTTAACATGCTTAAAATTCTTGACTAATGCAACTTAAGTTATTTTTTTTCTAATGAATCAGTATTGCAAAATTAAAACTTAAAATCGGTTTTCTATAAACCAGACTTAAACCTTAGCACCCAGCGCTTTAACTGCAGTAAACGGAATGGCTTGTGACTCAGCGAATGCTAGAAAATCCATGCCGTAATGTAATATAAGCTTCATGAGCATGAAAACATCCGCTTCAGCTTGATGTGCTGTCGTAGCAGGACGCTCAAATATGCGTTCGTACATATGACCCAGACGATAGACACCACGCGGTGGAAACTTCTTCTGTTGTGCACAGGACATGCCAGTAAAGAGTGAACGACGTGATCTCAGCGATTTTAAACGTTTTGCAGCGGGACTCTCATCAAGCTCGATCGTATTACTTGGGAAAAAAATTGATGGAGGTGTAACATTGCTGTTGTCGTCGGCCAATTTCTTGCGTTTTAGTGCTGCAGTCTCACGTGAAATCGTCGGACGTTTTGGTGTTGTCTCGTTTGCTACACGCCAATCAATTTCTTTAGGTACAACACTCACTTCGTCGTCCAAATTATCAGTGACGTTTGTTGGCGTAACTGGGCGCTTTAGTTTTTCAGCGCGTTTCGCATCTATCTCCAAGAATGCACGCAATGAGTCAACACAGAGCGTGCGCTCCGGCAGTGTGCAATTCTGTTTGTTCAGCGCTTGTTTAACAATGGGAAAATCGAAACTCCAACCATTATGCGCTACCAGACATATAGGTTGCTTTAAATGCTGTAAAAAACCAGTAATTGTTTTGGCAGCATTTTCGTCCAGTGCGGATTCGTGTTCCAACGTATAGTTGCAAAGACCTGTGGTATAGGAGCACATGATTATTATTTAATACTACAACATGAAATGTTGTTACCCGTAATTTCCGCCGCTTTTGGCTCCACCATCATACGTGGATTAAACAACAGATTAAGTTTATGTACTATGCGCGGTGATTTTGGTATCTCCGGCGGAAGACTCTCTGCATAGCCTTCCGGATCCGGTACAACTGGCGGGTCTTTCAAGGCCTCTGCATCAATTGCATATAAGCAGAGTTCGGTGATGCTCGTACGATTGAAATTCATTGACGGCAAGTTGCATGTCTCCAAATCGAGAATAGCTATTGTGGCAATCTTCGGTGTTTCCTCCGTTTCATTTTCGTCCAATTTAGGCGTTCTTGATGCCATTTGCCGGAGAGTTTGTGCGTTAATTTTGAAAAGCTGTAACTGCTTATGTTGATCTAATTAAAAATTATAAATTTTATTGTTTATTTTCCGATAAGATATAATATTCTCAGAACCGAAGATTTTGTAGATAATGTTGCTGTTTGTATACTGCGCTATTAAGGGTACTCAAAACTATTTTTTACGTGACGCCTAGCACGAACTGGATACATTGATATTAGTGTATTGTGGTGAAATTAATCCTTTATGTTTATTTTGATAAGTTCCACAGCTGAGGTCCGGCTTAGCACAGAAACACAACTGGACAAGCATTTTAATACAGCTGTAGATATTTACATAAGTTGAAGGGAGATAGAGCAAACCAGTTGCAACTATTGAGAAATTCAGAAGTAGGAGTGAAATAAAACATGAGGGTAATGTGCGCAGTGCTTCCAAATTATAACAAGTTCAAGGTCGCCATGTATCTAATGTTTTTTGCAAGTGGACAGTGCCTCAAAACGTTTTAAAATGTGAGTTTTGATGACGACTTTTTAACATTAAGTACTTCACAAGATATAGAACATAGCCTGTTCCAATTTTAATTTTTGATATTAGTAAAGGCATAGTCAAATTTACCATTTAGCTACCATCTGATTAGAAGTTTGTCAAATAATAAATCATAAACTTGTGCTGGAAATCATACAATTTTGAAGCCGCGCCAATTCGAGAATATATAAAACACTTTTCTTTATATTTTCTTTTTTATATACCATTTAATATATATGTAGACGGCACGTTATACACAAAAAAATAATACAGATTTCTCGGAATCAATTAGTTAAAACTACATACATTCAATACATATAATAAAATAATTGCACTTGACGACAACTACGTAACAGAAAACATAAAATACTTATATATGGACACGGATCAGCTCACCTTTTTTATATTGTTGGCACTTTGTTCTTCACTTACGTTGCTCTTATATCACTCACTCTCTGCTTCACTTAACTAATATGCACCGTCTTGACCAGTTCCACTAAATTCTGATAGTCAGGATCTTTTACGAAAAAATCTGTTAAATATCTAAATGTAGGACGTTCCTTGGGTTTGTAATTCCAACAATTCTTCATAATCTCGTACACATAATTTGGACATAAGTTTGGCTGTGGCAGACGTTGACCACTCTCAATCAGTTCTATGGCCTCAACGCCACGTATATCACCGTATGGTGGTTCACCCAGCGAAAACATTTCCCACAGTGTAATGCCAAAGGACCAAACATCGCTGGCATGCGAAAAGATGCCATTGTTAAAGCTCTCCGGCGCGTACCATTTGATGGGCCATTTGCCGCCCTGCGTTGCCTGATAGCAATCAGAACCCGAACCCAGTGTACGCGAAAGCCCAAAATCACTGATTTTGACTTGATTACGCGATGCAAGCAGTATGTTGCGTGCAGCCAAATCGCGATGCACAAAATGTTGAGATTCCAGATATTGCATGCCTGTAGCAGAGAATTTTTTAAGTATTAGAAATAAGATAAAAAAAAAATCAAATTCTTACCACATGCAATTTGAGAGGCCCACAACTTCAGTTCGAAATTCGGATTAATCTTTACGCGATTGTCTAATATGAAATGTAACATTGAGCCCAGTGGCACCAGTTCTTGCACCATCATTAACGATTCACCTTTGGAGAGGCCAATCAAGCGTACAATACAATGATGCTGTAGCTTAATCATGACCGAAGCTTCGCGCAAAAATTCCTGTTTGTTCGTACGGCAGTGCTCATCACGTAGTGTTTTGATGGCAACGTCCAGTAAAACTGCTTCACCACCATTACCGCCACTGCGACACAGACTGCCCTTGTACACTGAGCCGAATTCACCTTCACCCACAATGCAATCCAACTGCAGGCAATCAGCAGGTATGAAATAATTTAATCTTGCTTGCTCCACAGCTGCCGCAACAGTTGCCGAAGTGGGTGTTGTGGATTGTGTCGATGTTGCACTGAATTGTCGATTCAAATAGCGCGCCATTTCACTTTCAGTCGATACCGTCGAAATGAGTGAATCCAAGCGTTCTGGATGCTTTGCGAATTCCCGTAGTTCTGCAGCAGACACTTCCATGTTATTAGGATTAGCGTCATCAACGAAAACACGCATATCAACTGTTGGTAGATATCCATTTGCATTCAGTGGAAATACGGGCGCACCAGTAGCAGCCTGAGCGGCTTGTAAGCGTTCACGTTCAATGGCCAAATCGCTCTTCGTGAAATACTCAACTTCGGCTTCAGTCTTGGCTTCCAGTTCAATAGGCACAGCCGAAGTTGGACTGCCTATGGCGGCGTTGTTTTTAGGCACATTATAGAATTCACCAACATCCGCCGAATTACCCACTGGTGATTGTGTGGCATCAGCATTCACATTGACAAAATCAGTTGAAAATGATAAACTTTTGAGCAATGTTTGTGCCTTTTTCAGTTCCTCCTCGCTGTTTGGTGGTGGCAGTGCACTACCTTCTGACTCGCTGCGCTTTGTCTTGGATTTGCTTTTACGTAAGCTGTTTATATCGAACATGGATTTCTTGGGACTGCGCAGACGCAGTGTATTAAACACTGAACCACCGCTGGAGTGCTCTTTATGCTTTTTCTTAGCGCTGCTACCGGCCAATGTTTGTGCATGACGATCGGCTATTTGAGCTGCCTGTGCTGAATTCGGTGTTAATAATGCTGCAGCGCCAGACATACTTGTATATGGTACTGTTGGCGTAACAGCGGCGGCGCCAGCGACAACGCCTAAATGGGTCTGCCGTTTCTGTGGTGTACGCGGAATGGTCGAAAATGATGGCAACTGCGGCTTTGGCTTAGGCGGCACTGGATACTTAAGACTTACGGGCAAACCGTCGGAGAAACGCATAAAATGTTCCACTAAATGCTCTAGCGAAGGCCAATATGGACCGTCATCAATAAAAAGATACGTGCACTGCAGTAAGAAATACATGTTTTCAATAGAACGCATTAATTAATTCATAAATAACTCACCAAACTGGATGATTGCTGATGTGTTGCTGCACCATTCTGAAATAGACTCGCTTGCGAAATGAGAAAATTCTTAACCAACTTGTTCCATAGCAGTGTTAACACATAACCCGGACCAGTATTCGAATAACGCACCAAAAAGCAACCCGATGTATCTATAGACTGATTATCAACAGCTTCATTGCCATCCGTGGTTTCCATATCTGCGGCAAATTTAAGCAATGCTTCTATCGCTTCGTCACGATTTAATGTACCATGATACCATTGATCTTTTGAAGTTTTCGAAGCCGTTATTTTATAATTCTCCAAAAAGAGTTCTACATCTTTTTGCTCGGCTTCCTTGGCCAAATCAAAGGGAAATTCACCCGATTTAGTCCGCGGCAGATGTGGTGCATGTGCAGCGAGTAGTTCTTTAACAGCAGCCAAATTGCCATATTTAGCTGCTTCATGCAGCGGCACATAGCCATTTTGAATATTACGGCCCTGCACATTCGCATGTGCATCGATGAGCACACGTATGAAGGACGCTGACTTGCTGCGACAGGCGTACTAAAATTATGAAAAAAGAAAAATCGAGAGTTATTTAAAATAGCAACTTTAAATTTGTTTATAACATACATGCAAAGGTGAATAACCAAACGAATCCATGCTATTCGCATTAACGCCCGCATTGAGCAACAACTTTAAAATCGGCTCATCACAATACAGCGCTGCTAGATGCAAGGCTGTCTGTCCATCTTGATTCTTAGCATCGAAATTACGATAGCCCACTTTAAGCATTTCGGAGACTACGGTGCTATCATTCTGCCGCGTTGCGCGATGCAACAGATTTGTCGAGCCATGCGAACGCGTATTGTGAGGTGGTGCATCTTTCTTCAGCGGCGCCGTAAGCTGTGTGACTAAACCATTGCTGGCCTGTTGATAGAAATCGATGAGTGTCTCTAGACCGTGCAGTATCTTCACTTTATCATCGATCGAGAAGAAAGCATCCTCACCGTGGCGCCGTATCTGATAATGACACACCTCATGCTATGCGTCAATAAAAAAAGGGCGCAAACAAGAGTTATCAGTAAAAATTTAATTATAGCGTATAATTATTTAATTGATTTTTGCTAACCTTATACAATAAAGTCAATACAAAGTCACCCGGAGCGGTACTGCTTTCGCGTACAAGAAATGTACCATCTTCATTGGCTGCAATAAAGTATTATTTAAGCGTTATAATAAAAAATATGAATCAATTTGCGTTTTTATCAATTTGGGTGTTGTTGCTCTTCTTCTTATATACATATGTATATATATATTTCTTTTTTGTGGTGGTCCAGTGCAGTGCACTCAACTCACCTTGCTTTATCAGCTCATCAGCACTTTCACGCGAAAGCTTGCCGTGAAACCAGTTTAAGTGATCATCGCGATTCATGATTACTATGCTTCCGCCATATAAAATCGTACAAATTAATTAATTAAAACACAAAACAATTAGTAAACACGAAAAAAAAAAACAACGAAAACGAACAGACACTGCAAACGCGAAGGAAGCAACAGATGATCGTGCCAATGCGAGCTGCTATTAGTTCTATTACTTGCTCACACTTACAAGAATTGCGTCTGCACAGCAGAACTTTGTACAGACGAGACTGCTAATGATAGATAAAAAGCGCTGCCAAGTCAGCGTTTGAAATCGAGTTACATTATAATAAGCAACAAGTTTAAACATGTTTATATAATATAATATATATTAATTACATTGTACATAAATATAGTATGTACATGCACGTACATCATTTCACCAATCTTTAATATGTATTATTAACACTTTCAAAATTTATTACTTATTGGCCCAGCAACCAAAGTCGCCGAGCACAGCAAAAATTATTTTAGACTCATTAGAGTGCTCCTCTCCACGGAAATCTTTAGTAAAAGGCGAAAGATTTATTCGACAATTGAAGAGAAGCCAGAGTAAATTGTACAACTTTTTGTAGTAGACTTATGCTGCAACTGCATTAAACTAAGTGTGTATTATATAAAATCAAATGAATAAAAAGTCTAAAGGATAAAAAAAAATGCTGAAAAAAGTTGTTTGTTTCCGCCCGGGTTCGAACCGGGGACCTTGTGCGTGTGAAGCACACGTGATAACCACTACACTACGGAAACTTCGTTATCTAAGGTCCCAAAATATTTATGTACATGTGAGAAACTAATCCTTAAGCCATAATGCTGAGCTAAAGCGACTGATTCAATCCAGACAAACAAGCTCTACATATAATATAAAAATACGAATTTTAGAAACTATTTGAAGTATAAATTTTGCAATACACTTGTTAAAAGTATGTATAATAAGTTAGTAACGTCAAGCCTATTAAAATATTCATCATAGACTCATATGGAACTACCATGCCTCTAAAGGCAGCTTAACACCAAGCCAGATATCAGGTAACAATAGGATTGTTACGTCGATATTAATATTTTTCCAGAAACATACTACGAAGCTACGTTCTCAACATTTTGGCAAGCGCGCACAATACTGCTCGACCGACATACTCTACAATATGCTATTAAAGTTTTAATAAAAATGCAGCTTTTTGTAATTTTTAAAGGATTTTTATTTGTTTTTTTTTTTAAATTTTTTTTTGTTGTCATGTGTTTTATCCAATTAAATTGTTTTTTGTCACGTAGTACAATATTTTTTTTCTTTGTGGTCAGCATTTACATAAGTTCATTTTATTTGTTAGATATATTTATTTGTATATATTTTTTTGCTTGTGTCTTGTGGTGTATACATATAGTAATTATGTATTTGAATACTTTTTCTTTTTGTGTTTTGCAATAATGTATTTGTTTCTTTTTTTTAATGTAAAACTTTCAAATGTGTTTGTTTGAACGCTATTATTATTATTCAGTATTTTGTTGTATTGTATATAATATAAACTACATTTAAGCGTGTTAATCGGATTATCAAGCAATTTCAACTATGTATATATATATATATATATATATAATATATTTAATGTGTGATTCTTTTTATTTTTTTAATATTTCTTTGTTTTTGGCTTTAATCTTAGATTCCTTTCAAGTTGTATATAATGTTTGTATATTTAAAAGTAGTCTTTTGCTTTCTTTAACAAAACAAAATTAAAAGACATTTGCATATACACATAATAAATAAAAGGTATTTTTAATTAAACAAAGTGCTGAGGTTACGAGTACCAAATATTTAAATATATAACTCAAAAAAAATCACTAACAATTGTTTTGCATTAAAAAAAAAAAAAACGAAATATATATATATAGATTAGTTAATTAAAAGTGCAAAATGACATTAAATCTCATTCGCTTTTAACTAAAAATAAAAACAGTTTGCATTTAAATTAAATTTAATTAATTACAAATAAAACATGAGATTACATAGAAGCGTTTTGTCTTCAGCTTCAAACTTAAATGAAAAGAAAACTGCCAAACTGTACAAAGGTCAACATTTAAAATAAATATTTAAAAATAATAATAATAAACATACATTCATACATACACGCGCGGCACATTTAAATTATAATATATGTATATAGTTAATAATAATATTTATAAACAAAAGAAAACACACTAATTAAAATGTTAATTACATACATTAAAATTACACGCACAGCTTCGGATTACTAAATTACAATTAAAAAAAAACATACACGCACACACAAACAATTACGTATTTAATTAATTGATTTTTTGTTTGTCCATTTTTTCATTAAATGTAACTAATAACGAATAAAATTATTACGCACTTTCATGCTTAGCATACACTGTTGCCGTTCTTCTATTATAATATTTTTGCTACTACTTGTTAATTTAAAAAATCTTAGTTTCCCTTAGCTTAGCTCTTAGATAACGCCCGAAACAGATTTCTCATAGGGCGTGCCTAGCGTATCTCGTCGACGTGGTAGCGTGCCACTAGCAGTAAGTGGCGCTGATTCTGGACAACCTAAGCCGACCAATAGTTCTACCAATGCCGTTGTGTCCTCCACGTTGTACTGCGGCGCCGGTATGCCACCATTCGATGCGGCCGATGTTGTTGTTGTTGTCGTTGCAGTGGCTGCCGTTGAGTTTGTATTTGAATTGCTGTTATTGCTCGAGTTCATGGCTGTTGTAGCGCCTGAAGCAGCTGCTGCAGCAGCTTTTATTGATTTAGCCGTGGCTAGTGATTGAGCAGCGCGTGCATAGGCCAAACAAGTGCGTCCCTCGTGATCGGTATGCTTAATATTGGCGCCGTTCTGTAAGTGTAAAATTTAATTAAGCATAAATTTAAATATTTAATTTTTTTTTTGTATAACTTACCCAGAGCAGCAGTTGCGCTATGGCCAGATTGCCAATAGCACAGGCTAGCAACAGCGGCGTGCGTACATCACGTGTGCTGACATTTGCATTGGTTACTTCATGATTGCAGCTGGCCAATATGGTAATTATAGACTTAATGTCCGCTCTAATAAAAATAACAAAAAGCATAAAATTAAGTAAATAGAAAAAAACCTTTGCAACTATATAATATACCTTATTACTGCCTCGATTAGCTGTTGTCCGGGCGTTGCATTTGTATGTGAATTACACTGTGTCAAGTACTCTTTGGCCTCATATTTGCTACGTATCCAGCTTTCCTTTTCTTCGCGACTTGATTGCGGCGTTGGTTTAGTACGTTGCCGCGTATGCGCTTCCCAAACTGCATTAGCCAGACTGTTGCCTATAGCAAGCATGACACTTAAATGTGGTGCACTGGCGAAATAAAAATAGTAACATATATTAAGTATTTTATGTTTAAATTATTATTATAATAATTGCAAATACTTACGACCAATCGTCCAAACCCAACGAACGCACTTTAGATATATGCGAGCCAAGATTACGATGTATACCAGAGCATTCAATGCACATGAGTACACCCAGATTTAAGCTAGCCCATTCAGGATCTAAAATTGCAATTTAATTTAGCTGTAAAAAAAATCTTTAATGAAAAACCACTTTTACTCACTTGGCGCATTGCAGTCTACACAGTAGCCATTGCCCGGCACGCGCGATTTAATTGCCACCATTGCCGCTAGTTCCGTTGTTGTCGCCGGCTTCATTTTTGTGCTCTCAATACCCTGTAAACTCTTAAAGATTTCCTGTTCAATTGCTGCTACCCATTCATCGCGTTCCTCTGAATTTGCTGCCTCAAAGTGCCATTGTTTGGAGTCCAGTGAGACAATATAGAATTCATAGCCATCATTATCATCCACCTCATTCGATTTAACACTGCTGCTCTTGATGCGTCGATGCCGCTTCTTTACATTCGGCGTCTGTGCATCCAGTTTATTGTTTGTTATCAACAGCGGCGCTGCTGGAGGTTGTAGCAGCTCACGTTGCGTATCGCTAGCAATGAATGTTTGCGAATTTGAGTTGGACATGGCTATGCCCTCATCGCCACTCGTCTGTTGTGATGAATTCGATTTAATGGGCTCCGCCATGCCGCCACCATTGTTGCTTGCGGCGCCTCGTAGTGTATCAAATGCTGCAGTAAGTGAAAGTTTGTCGGTAAGTTTTTTCTGATTATCGGAAGTTTTGCTAAGCGTTAAACAGCCTATGCCTTCACTTAGTTGCTGCTGTTGTTGATAGCCAGCATTCTTACCGTTTGTTAATAGCGATGTCGTTAAGGCGCTATTCGTTATGATCGATTTAGAGCCGCGTGGCTTCTGGCCCGGCACTTTAACAGTGACATACTGCAGCGATATAACCTTGCCGTGCACATCGTCCATGTAATCGTGCAATGATGGATGATATGTCAGACGCCCATCATCACAGAGCGTGACATATTTCTTCTTCCATTCCTTGTTCAAAGATTTACTGGAACGCTTGTAAAGATAGCCCTGCTTAATGGGTATAGAACGTCCACTGCCCAGTTCGCCATTCGCTTTCTGTTCTTTATCGCTCTTCTTCGATGAAGAAGGTATAAAGAGATTCGAGCGTCTGCGACTTTTGCGGCTTGTTGTCGGCGTTGATGTTGGCGTCGGTAGCTCTTTAGTGCCCGGCGGTGGCGCTAGATCACGAGGATCTCTAAGTTGCACCATTGACAAAGATTGATCGTGCGCCAAAGCCGCCGCCGCTGCTGATGATGCCGCTGTATTCGCTGCGCTCACTGCTGCTGGTGGTGGCAACAATGCTGACATATTGTGCTGCTGCTGTTGTGGATTATATTTGGTAATGTTGTTATTCTCGTTGGGCACATGTGCAGCATTTTGTATGGCCCACAGTTTTTGCTCAGCATTAACAAAATCAGCGCTCATGCGCAACGGTATGTGATGCGATGACGTTGATAGCACATGATGCCGTCCGGGAAGTGTCAGATTACTATTACTACCACCGGCCGTTGCATTTGAGTAACCATTGGCGCCAGCGTTGTTCGCTGCTTGATTGTGAAGCGTATTATTACTGCTGCTGTTGTTGTGTTGAAACGAAGACATGCCCAGGCGTGTGCCTTGCGGCGTTGTGGGACGCGCTTGTAACGCTGAAGGATTTGACGTTGGTAGCGGTAGACGCTGTGAGAGTATCTTTTGACAGGCTGTTTTGAGAGGGAGTATAATTATAGTATATATTATTAACATAGTAGCTTATATCAATGCAACTTACCATCCTGAAAGACACGTTCCACATTTAGGCCATACGTTGCGCATGTTTCATAGTAGGAGCAGCGTTTTAGATCACTTGCCAGCTTACGCGCACGCGAATCATCAATTACACGCGGATTACGTTCACTAATGGCATCTGTAAGTGGTTTATAATAAATTATTTATGCTAACAAAAATCTTCAAAAAACACAATTACCTTGCGTGCCCACCAAGATCATTGGCACCTCTTGTCCGTTACGAAAATTGGCCATTTTTGTATAATAATTATAAACTGTATTGAAACTGCTCTCGTTTTCCAGACTAAAAACAAAGATTACCGCATCAACCCAGCCGGCAAACTGAAAGCAAAAGAAATTAGTGAAAAGATGTTAAAAATAAATGAATATACTTTATGCGCGCAAAGCGTAAACTTCTTATGTATAGCACAAACAATTCAATGGCTCGCGCTCTAGGGTACGTGTACGTACTTCGGGTAAGTCCTTGACTTTGTGTGCTTAAAGTAAGGTTAAGTCTGACTTCAAGGCAAAAAAGGTAACAACAACTACAACATAATGAAACTCTGCACACCGCTGAGACTCTCAATACAGCTCCACGAGACAAAAACAGTAGAAAAAAACAAATCTAAGAAACAAAAAACGGAAGTCTGCGTCTTGGACAAAGCCAAACAAAAACAATGGACGCACACACACAGGTGAGTACAATATGTAAAGAAGTACTTCGCGGCAGTGCCTTAATGAAGCACTTTAGTAACAGCCGCGCGTTAAAAAAGGGTTGCTTCCACTCCAAATTTTAAGTACTTAGCTTTTTTGATACACTACTTGCTTTCAAGTGTACGGGGCATGCTGTTCATCATTAATTAGGAGTCTTTTAGGTATCCTAAATGATGCTTTTATTAGTATGCACGCGTAGTACAAATATAGACTCTTTAAACTAATTTAGAAGCGCAAAAAAGTGCAAATAAAAGTTGTGTAATAATGTGAAAAAAGAGCATAAATACAAAACGAATGTAATAATTGGTGAGAGTCACGATTACACAACGATCACACAAAGAAGCTGCTTTACTTTTGGAATCTTAGCAGTAATGTTTCTTTTTTATTATATCTTCTTAAGATTTGCTAAACATTGCATAAACTAATTGTGTATTATAATTGCTCTGCAATGAAAAACGCATATCTAACGCTGCCGTAGCGCATGAAAACTTCGTCTTTAGCCGTATGCAAAATAAGCACTTATTTTTAATGATTACTTTTGCGCCATTTTATACTCATACGATTCCAAGGTGGCGGTGGCGTAAAGTCTGCGACTTGAGTATTTCATTTGGTCTCCTGTAGGCATCAGAAACTGCTGCTGCTGCCTACAGTTTATGACACAAAAAGGATAATGAACTCTTACGTATGTAAACAGCGCATAAAACACAAACACACACATACACAGTCATAGAATACGTTCACGCACTTGGTAACCGTTTACTGCGCAGGTTTGCTGTGCAAAATAAAAAAAAAAATAGTATAAAATGCGTTTAGAAAAAAAAAAAAAAATGGTAGCCAAACACAAAAAATATTTCTTTAACTTCCGGCGTTTCATTGGTAGTCACTAGTGTGTGTGTGTACTTACTTAAGATTTCTTATGGTAAAATGGTTTAATGGTAAAATTGGTCCCACCTCCTAGTAACTCATTAATAATGCATTCAAATTCGATTTTATTATTGTACTTCCTGGCACATTTTTTATTCAATATATATGTACTTTTTTTATTTAAATTAAAACATCGCGAGAAAATAAATAAAAGCTTGCGTTCGCTTTGCCAGTCGCTCTACAAATGTCAAAACGAGTCAGCCGGCAACTGTTTCTTGGCCTGGCGTGGCTTGGGTTGCTGTGTGCTCTGTTTGTGGGTGGTTTTTGGGTGTTCTGCAGGTTTTGACTTATGTTCTCACATAGTGGAGTACGTACGTAATGGCACTGGTGTGGGTGTATGTAGTGTTGCCATTGCATGCAATGCTACACACTTGAAATTTCTCTCTATCTCTCATACGTACTCATTTCTACAGGCTATATGAATTGTAAGTGCACATACACAGGGAATTGTTGAAAAATAAGGAAGAAACGGTAGAAATTATATACATAGTTTAACATTTTTTAGTAAAACTTTTTTTTTGACGATTGAGTATTAAGCACTGAAACGTAAAATATGAAACGTTGTGGGAGGAGCAGTGCTATAATATACATAAATGTCTTGGTTTAACAACGTAATGTATGGATGTGATATTATTTTTTATTTGTTACTAAACTTTTGTATCAGCATGTAAATAGGAACAGCAATGACAAATAAAAATTCATACTATATAATATGAAATTTTGTCCTGACTGACTGTTTAATTGGATGATGAGAACTAGAAAGAACAGTTAAAAAGTAAAAGAGATATACATGATATAAAGATTGAAGAATATTACTGTGGCTATGGGCATTGGTGTTGTATAGGAATGGGATTGTACACTTTACTGTCTGCGAGTAGTTAGTTATGAGATCGAACACATTCCAACACACTGTTAGTACAGCGTAGATACAATAGATAACAGCCAAAGCCAGTAAAAAAGAATGTGGGTAAATTGATAAGCAAATAATTAAACTAATAAATCAGTCTTTCACAACACGATGGAACCAAAACCAAACTGTCAGCGTATGCGTGTATGTGAAACCTTTCAATGCACTGATTTAAATTATTCTTTAAAATCAACAAACTTAAGTAAAGTATTGGAACTCGCTGACTCCAATATAAATTCTGCTCAAATTTTTCGGCGTACAAAGTCGCGGGTTTTTACAAGTACATACTTAAATCGAGAGCCGAGACATATGCAATATATTGTATGGTAATGATGTCCTAGAGTGCGCGTGGAACGCCAATGCCAACAACAGAAAAAAAACCCAAAAAAAAAAAAAAACAAAACAATGGCGGGAGCGACTCTATGGCGTCAGTTATATTGAGCGATTACTTTCAGTACTGCTGTTGTTGTTATTGCTCTGAGACAGTACGTCAGCCGTGGGTGAGGGTGGAACAAATCTTTACTCTGTTTACTCAATTACAGCAGATTGGGGTTGTGCAGCTTTTGGTGGCGTCGCCACACACAACAACAACAAAATGAGGGTTATTTTTCAATAAAATATTGTTTATTATGTCAAATAAAAAGACGCTGAGCACTATAAAATTAGTTAAATCAGTAGAAACTGTGTTTGCAGAGTGAAGCGAATTTACAGCATAGACGGCTTGCTGTTTTGGCAAAATTGCAGTAGCACAGCAACACAGACAGCAAAATAGTAATGCTAGGATCAGCATAGTTTATGAATTTTAGTGCGTTATCTTTTAACAAATTAGGTCAATTACATGCTTGACTTGCAACAAAAATCATAAAAAAAATAAATAACCGTATGCCAATTAATATAAATGCAAATAGACAGGCAGATTATTAGGGTTTATGATATGCGTCAACAATATATAAAGCACTGTGTATGATCTACTGCCAAAAAAAAAAAAAGGGGCGCGCGTGTGTCTGGCACAATTTTCCAGCGAAAAGATTTTTCCGCGCTTTGTGCAAATAAAGTAAAAGTAAAATCGAAAGTACCCTACTATAATGAAAAAGTGAAAGAGGCTTAAAAAAATGATAAGCCATATTTAATCCTTTGTATTTGAAAAAAAAAAAATTTCCTTTTAAATATGTATTTAAAAAACCCTAGGCGTGCAGCAATGTTGTTGACATGGAAAAATTGCATAAATCGCTGTTGGCATTGCATACAAATCCGCAAATATTGTATAACAAAAAAATATGCGACGACTACTGTGGTGGATTTAAAAAAAAAAAATTTTAATTTTTGCGGAAGCTCTAGATCAATGAGTCAAAATTGTGTGTTCAATAGTATTGCCTCCGCCCCCCGCTGTAAGGCTGAGTTTAATTACGTGCAGCACATAGTGAGTATTTACAATAGAGATTAAAAACACATTTTTCTCGAAAATGCGGAAAAGAAAAAGCAACCAAAATCAAGCCAAGTGCAATTGTGCAAAAATATATAGCGTACATATATGGGTTTATATTCTTTTTGCAAGGGTTGCATAAGCAGTTGTGCAATGCAATGCAAAAAAAAAAAAAAAAAAAGGGGTTGTTCTAGCACAAGTCATTCCTGAAAGCCTTCAATACTTGTCAACCGCATGCAATTGATTCTAGATGTGCTGTGCGGCGATGCTTTGCTGTATTTTGCTGCACAAGCGAAAGAACTTGTGCACTCGTTGCCTACTTCACCTTTAACCCTCCAACTATATATAGTATAATATATATATATGTGCACTACAAAACATCACTTGTCAACGTCAAACGTAGTTGTTCGAAGCGCACAGTGGTTTGAAAAGAAAAAGTGTAGTAAAACCAAAAAAGGGAGCAAATGAGTGGCTTTAATAGTAAAACATTTCGGTTGACTAATAGTCAGCAAGGCGTTCTCGAAGATTGAAAAAAAGTCTCGGCTCATGCGTCTAGCGGTGAATGTGGACAAGATGAAGTACTTGGTGTCTTCTCGCACTCCGTCATCGCATCTTGGACGGTCAGTGACGATGGAGAATTTCAACTTCAGTGTTGTAGAAAACTTCGTCTATCTTGGAACAGAGATAACCAGCAACAACAACGTCAGCCTGGAGATCAGGCGAACAATCACGCTTGCAAACAGATGCTTTTTTGGGCTGAGCAAGCAAATGAGAAGTAAAGCCCTCTCTCGACAGACGAAAATAAAGATCTATAAAACGCTGTTACTCTCGGTCCTATTGTATGGCGCAGAGGCATGGACCGTGATTGAGTTAGATGAGACAGCGTTGAAAGTCTTCGAGAGAAAGATTCTGCGCAGGATTTTCTGTCCGAGTTTAGGTTCCCTATGAGCCGCGAGCTGTACGAGCTATTTGATGAGGTTGACATAGTCCAGCGCATAAAATTCCAGCGGCTGCACTGGGCTGGGCAAATGGGATGAAAGAGCTCCAGCACGCATGATTTACATGGGTGACCCAAACTTGATTGGAGGACGCTGAAATAGAGGACGACCGGGCACGCGTTGGAATGAACAGTTATGGAGAGATTTCTCCATACTTGGCATTCAAAACGATTGGCGCCAGCGCGCAAAAAATTATGGAGGATGGCGCGCCTTCCTAGACGCGGCCATGACCGGTAGACGGCCACATAAGTAAGTAAGAAATTAATAGTTGGCATACAGCTAGCAATATTTCATATTGTTGCACTGTGAACAGCTATAATAACAGCTATAAACAGAATAATAAGAATAGAGTGTAATAGAGACTGTCCCTACCCAACGTTATTTAGCATACAGAGTAGTAAAATTCTGATACGTTTTATATAAATTTAACCTTCTGCAGCTCCTACCCAACGTTTTTCTGTATGCTATGTAGCTCTATTATAAGATATATACTTTGTTTATTATAATATGTGTAAGTTCTGATCATTTTATATAAATATAACTATTTGCTGCACCTACCTACCGTTTTTCCACATGCAAACTATATGACTTAGCTGCTTTTCTAAGTCATATAGTTTGGATAGTCCAACATGTATAAATACTGAAGCAAATTATAAAAATTTAACTTTTTGGCTACCCCTACCCACCGTTTTTTTCGCATAAACCTTCAGTATATGCTTTCTTTATTATATCATGTATTAACTCTGCCTTTTATTACATAATTTAAATTTTTACCCACTTTTTCATCCATTTCCAACCACTGTACGTCATTGTCGTGATTTCGCTGATAATTTTAGCCTGTCTTGTCTGTTTTACTATTTTGCTGTTGCCTACTTTTTGGCGTTTAGCCAAGAGTCAAGTGATTTCTTTCCCTTTTTTAGTTGCTGCCGTGCATCGCTAAGTATGCAACATCACGTCTTGTCATAGCACAGGACATTGTAAACAGGACGTCATACGAAGTGAGTGCACCATTAAAGCGAAAAAAGAGAAGAAAAACGTGTCGCAAACAGGAACGCAGCGTTCTACTGTTTAAGAAGTTGTCCTTATCATATACATAGATTGTTATGTACGAGTATACTTTTGCGCATAGTTTTTATTGTCTAACAATAAGAATAAAAGATGCAGAAGGAGAAAAGGTTATAGTTCGATGTAGTGTCATCAGCAACAAACAACCTACTTTCTTAAGAGTTGTTCGGAAATTGAATTCACGACAGTAGCAACCCTCCTACACAAAATTCCAAGCATGCTGAAAATGTGTAAAGGGGCAAGAGGCCAACGACAAGTTTTTTGTTTTAAGATTATATTTCAATGTATAACGAAACAACCCCAAACCAATATATTGAGTGTGCAACTTTCTCAAGCTATTTGCAGCTTATCGTTCACTCCAGGCTGACCTCAATTCAAATATTTATAGGATGAATATGCGCATTTATTTATGTACATATTTTTTGTTTGTTTAATTTTCGGTAATACCTAGACAAACTACTCCGCCCACTACTACTTCCTACTTACGTTATGTAATACATCATTTTTCCATTTCATGATTACATGTCTGTCATAAATATTTAATAAACTACCGCGCGGCGTTTGCTTACCTGCATTTCTGGCGGTCCACCCTCATCGCGTATCAACAGCAAATAGCTCTGTCCATCGATAAAAACTTCCTTCTTAAAGCGTCCACCCTCCGGTGACTCCTCTTGCATATAGGAGCCAGTGAGATAGCGATGCACTAAAGCTGATTTGCCTGAACTGAGCGAACCGACAATGCCGAGCCGTAAATCGGGCACTGAACGTGATATAGTCCATTCCTGACTGTTGACAAAGGAGTCTGAAAGAAGAGATGAGAGATTCATACATGAGTAAGTCGTTAAAAAAAAAGTTCAATTCGAGTATATACTATTGCATATAAAACTTGTTTGCAACTGTCTTATACGTACAATAATTAGCTAGCGCGCCGCGTTGGGAACCAGTTTCCTTGTATTCCTCTACTACTTCCTTTTGACCTACATGCAAGATGAGCTGTCTACTTCCATGCGACAGCACATATGCTAAAAGTTTCCTACAACGCTCGTTAGTAATTTGTTACTTCTTCCATTCAAATGTCTTGAAAAAATACAAAACTTATGTACAACATACATCATACATTGGCTTTGATTGACAGCTTTAATGCTGAATAAATGATACAGATAATACCGCATGACAGCGGGTCTCAGCTCTTTTTGTATTCCGAATTATGCTGTCTGTCCGTACGCTTGTACTGCTGTCGTAGTAAAGTTTTAAGTTGTCAGTTGCTTGAACACTTTTTTGATGCAAATTGCCAAACGCGCGCATTAAATAATATTCAAGGTCAGGCGAAAAAAAATTTTTTTTTTGGCAGTAGCATTATTTTAATGCTGTAAATATGTTTATTTAGCTATAAAATAAACAAAAAGCATGCTTAAGTACTGCAAAAATAAACAGATTACCGCTTAAGTACAACAAGTACTTTGAAATATGCAATAAAATAATTGAAATTTCATAACATTAGCTATTTTGCTTTTAAATAGACTTATTTTCACTTAGGCATTACTCAATTTACGCTTATTAAGCAATAAGTACTGCATTGGTACTTAAGCTGTAATGCAATTAAATTTTCAGTACTTAGACTTTGTTTTATATAACTAAAACAAATCTTACGCAATTTTGCATTGTGTTTAACATGCTAGCAGCTTTCTGAGCCAAACTATGCTAAAATAAATAAATAAAAATGCAAATAAATCACTGCCAACAAACTTTTTATTAGTGCGATCAATTTCAAAAGCCTACCACTTATGAAAACATTGTTGCGCCTATATTGTAGCGCAAAAAAAAGGGTTTCTTTCTATAGCATACACAACTAGTTAGTGAAGTTACCTGAAGGAGTGAATAACATACACATAAAAGAGCATGCGAAAAGTAGCTCAAACAGACATTTATCATAGCGCATATAGCAGGCAGCATATGCATACGCAAGGACACGTGAAAATTGCTCTATTATGAGTTGTTAAGAGATCGTTAAATTTGCTATAAGTAAATATTGTACGTACATGAAAAGTAGACAGACAGACAGTCAGACACATCTTGAAGACGACACAAAAAAAAGATATGTGTGTTAGTTGAAATATATGCAACATGCAGACACAAAGGCGTTGCCAAAGGGTCACAACACACGCTGCGCTGCTCTAGTGGACATCATGATATGGTCAAGTTTTGCCTACATCATATTCAAAAGGATAGTTGGGAACTTGTTTTTTCTATTCTATCAAATGAACGTGTGTGTTAATGTGCTGTTTGCGTTGTGCTTCAGTTTCGAGACAAGTTCAACTGGTTTTTGCCTTAAAATTCTATTTTTTTTCTACTTATGTGAGTTTGTAGCGCAAAATTACAAATTAAAATGAAATAAATATACAATTGTATTGTATAGCATTCATTCGGTATTTATAATTGAAAATGATCCTCAGACCAACGAAATTAGTACAACGCGGTTTTGCATACCAAAAATCTGCGAGGCTGTCTTGTCTTGAAATTCTTTTCAAGTTCAAGTTAAAAAGCATCTGCAGCAGTTGCTGAAATGGCAGCCATAACGAAACTGGCTGTCACAGCAAATCGTTTGCATTAAAATTAAATTAATTGTATTGGAAGAAAAAAATTTTTATTTGGAACAAATTTTTGATAAATCTTAAGTAGACGTGGTGGTTGTGAAATTTGACTGTAATTAATAGTTTTTCTTGGCTTAAAACAACTATGAGATACAAATGTATCTATAAACTGTAATGTAACATAATCTTACATTTGACTAATGATGTCAAATGTCAGTAATGTTGTTGTTTGTAAGATTATGTCTTGAAGAATTTAAGAAAATCCGCTTAGGTGAGAAACCATGCAAAGTAGGGTTAGGTTATCTTACAGATAACTTTGTCGCGCACAAAACCAACATGTCAAATGTCGCCTGTTATGGACGACTATCCCATGGAAAAATATTGTAGGTAATTATGTATGCAAACGAGCAAGCGCCGCTGTGAAAAGGAAAGGTATCCGATATGTTTTTTTTTTATTTATTTTTATTTTGGTGCTTCCGTAGTCAACTATACACTTTCTTGCGGTGTTTGCATGAGTGAAAGTGTATCTTTGACACTCCTTACTTGGTTTTCAGTTTATTTTTGTTTGTTTGTTTACCATGTTTAGAACAATCAAAGCTGAGATACTTTTTTTTTCATTTTCCAAACGACGAAAGGGGTTACAAACGCCCTTAACCGAATCTTGTTTGGTTATAGCTTATGGAGAACACAGAAGACAAGCAAAAGGTTAAGCATTTTAATTAGCAGACTCGAATAAAAAAATAAAAAAAAAAAGAAATCAATAAAAATATAAATAAGCAACTCGTAGGGTAAGAAGTTTAGATTGCTTTTAGATGGCGCAAGATGGTTGACCTCTGCACTTCAATTGTGCCAACGTTCAACAGCTAATCTTTAAACTGAAAGATACGCATTTAATGCAAAGAAATAATGCTTATCTTTATTTTAAAACAGCTGCAAAAAAATGAACACACACAAGCTGAAATATTGTCACGTACTAAAAATTTTATACGGTTTAAGCAGCAGGGTTTACCACAACAAAACTGTGGCGCCTACGAAATTACGAAATCGAAAGTCGTAAAAATTATTAAAGCATGCAAAAGTAGTCGTTCGTCGTAAAGGATATTTTTGTCCTTAACATAAAATTGTGTTGTAGTAATCAACTGAAAGGTTGCCTCGGCTATTTATTTGCTTTTTACAGTAGCGTGTTTTGAGGTTTTGCGCTGATGCGCCGGACAGCATGAAAATAAAGATTAAACAAACATAAAAAGAAAATATATAAACTGTGGTTAGTTGGATGACGTTTGGTAGCACAAATAGTGTTGCACAGAAGTCATGTTTGTGGCACGTGTGTAATTAGAAAGTGTAGGGCTATGTGGCAAATACTTGTACATTTGAAAGCGCATATAATTAAAAGACGCATGTTTTTATTGCAATTTTTTTGAAATTCTCTAAAAATTGTAATTAAAATATAAAAAAACCATAACAAATGCTACAGAAATTTCATAGTAAACTAAATGCCTGCACATTTCTTTCATTTAAATGCGCAAAATATGAAAATTTTAAGCATTTAGCTGCTTAATTTAATTTTCACAACGTCTTATTATTAATTTGACGCACTAAAAATGTTTCTTTCACCTCAACCTACATTAAAAGTATGCATAAGTACTGAAAAAATTTATAGATTACAACTTAAGTACTGCAAGTACTTTGAAATACATGTTAAATTAAAACGTTTAACATTGTAATAGTTGTATTTTATAATAAGCCACTAGAAAATTATTACAGAACGACAAATTTTATGTAAATTTGACTTAAAAAGCACAAATGCAGTACTTTGGTACTTAAACTGTAATGCAATAATATTTTCGGTAATTATGCAGCACTTTATATTAGTTGGTTTAGTTTCACAACTATTTGTTGGTGAAAAAAGTTTGTAATATTTGCTAAATGCTAAATAATTGACTGTTTTATAGAAAATTTTAGGTTAATGTAAGAAATTTATAAGTATTTAAGTATAAAGTTAGCTTAAAAATATAAAAAAAACACTACATATAACAATGCTGTTTAGAAATGCGTAAAATAAATACAAATTCATATACTAACCGGCTCGAAGTAATAATTTTGAAGCAATTTACTATAACATTATTATTTGAAATTAACAAAAAATTAGTTTTAAAGCAAAAGTATGCAATAGAGAGTGCAGACATAAACAAAAAACATATACTATCCGGCTCGAAGTACCATTTTTTAAGCATTTTACAAAACAGAGTATCTACGAAATGCTTAGAATGATATAAACAGGAAACCCACGAACAGGCATAAACTAATTAATTGTAATTTAACTACAATTCCCGCACATTCCAAGGTTAACTCAGGCAATTCAAATAAATTCCAACAGATTAACGAATCAAATCATAAATTATTATAACTCAACTCTCAACGCACACACTTTTAAATTGCAAATGCTGCCATTTTTTTTTTCTTCTTTATACATATATCTTCCCAGTATAGTATAGCTAAAATAAATAAAATTTGCTAAACAAACGAACGCCCCCAACAAAGCACAGAGTGACGTGTGACTACTATACGGACGGACTCTATCTATGACTGACTGACTGCCAAATGATCTTAAGCCCATCATGTGTGCTGTGCTGTGTTGTGCTGCCTCAGTGTTTATTAATGATGCGTAAATTTATGTGTATATCCGTTCAACAGAAAACTTAGCCGTATCTCCAAACAGTTTTTTAGCTGATGAAGTCATTTGATGAATGTTCTACATTAATATTTCATGTTTAAAAATTCTGTACGTTTGTGCTGTGGGAGAGGAGCAGAGCAGGGTGTGCACAATTGATTAAAATTAGTAGCGCAAAAAAATGTGCGAGGGAAAGTTGCCGTGCGTGAATTCCTAGAAAGTCGCTGCGTGTTGCGTTGAACTAGTCATGTGGAACTTATAGCTAGACAGACCGAAAAAAAAACAAGTACGCATGTAAGGAAATTTGAATTTGTCGTAATTAAAATTATATGCGTTAGACTGCAATTACAAAAACGGCGCCAGGCAGCAGCACACGTGCAGATACTTTTACAGATACTTTTTTTCAATTTGTATCTTGCAGATACTTTGCAGACAAAATACAGTTTAAATGCATTGCACATTGTCTCACTTAATCTTGTTTGTGCGATCGTCCGTTTTAATAGATTTTTCTAAAATTTTTCTTTAATATTTTGCTGGCTTTGTTTGCCTTTCTCATCTCTGTGCAGTTGCTTTCTTATTACATCTTTTTTTTCGTATTATTTTCATACAAAAAGAAAGTAAATCAGATTTACTTGAAGCAGATGTGCACAGGATCAAAACAGGACTAAGACAGACCAACACCAACGCCTGTGTAAAACCAAAGTCAATGTACGACCGACCAACGACTTTGTTAGGGCGTTTGGACAGACACTGCACTGAGATGTTCTTTCGTTTGGTCAACCTACCTAAATATTATTATAGGCTTGCGCAAATATGTACATCAATATACAGGGTGCGCTTGCATAGCATAATACAATACAAATTTCTTATATTATAAATTGCATGCAATATGCAAATATTTTTTATTCGATTTTGGGTTATAAATCTTTTATTTTTATACACAAATTTAAGTCTACATTTCTGAGTTATTGTTTCCCATAAATTCCATTATTCGAATTATTATTATTTATATGACGCAAACATCCCTTATTAATTTCATATTTAGCCGCAATCGCGCGCAGTTGTATTGAAATTTGTAATTTAGCCTATCAAAATATGCCTTTATGTAGTATTGTTCTGTATTGAAGGCCATTGTGCCTATTCGGTATTCATGCGGCAGCCTAATTAGTGGAAATTGTTGTACATAAAGTCGTGGGAAGTCGGTTTGTGTGGTTAACTAAAGGAATTTATTAGCTTTAGTTGCGGAATTTTGGTTTTTTTTTTTTGTAAATAAATATGATGGGTTTTAATCTAGAATCTTCAAAAGAAACATGAAGAAGGTGGAGAGCTGTGTAAAAATAAAGAGGTGTATATGTATATAGAGGATATTTTTAGCAGAAAGTCAACAGGAAGTGTGGGAATGGTGGTAATAACAAAAATCGATGGAAAAATGGAAGTTTTTCACGAATGGAGCAAATGTTGTGAAGAAAAACAGCTAGAAAATAGTTCTACTTATCGTAATTCTAATAAAAGCGCCAAGAAGAAGCGAGAGAATGATTGCAGTAGCACTAAACTTCTATGGATAGAAGGTTCTCCACAAATGGAGCAAGTGTTGTGTAGTAAACAACTAGAAACTGTTTCTACTTTTTGTAATTCTAACAAAAGAGACAAGAAGAAGCGAGAGCATGATTACAGAAGCGCTAAACTTCTATAGAAAGGAGGTTCTCCACAAATGGAGCAAGTATTGTGAAGTAAAACAGCTAGAAAATTTTTAATACTGATCGTGTTTATAACAAAAGAGCCAAGCAGAAGCGAGAGTATGATTGCAGTAGCACTAAACTTCTATGGATAGAAGGTTCTCCACAAATGGAGCAAGTATTGTGAAGTAAAACAGCTAGAAAATTTTTATACTGATCGTGTTTATAACAAAAGAGCCAAGCAGAAGCGAGAGTATGATTGCAGTAGCACTAAACTTCTATGGATAGAAGGTTCTCCACAAATGGAGAAAATGTTTTGAAGTAAAACAGCTAGAAAATGTTTATACTTATCGAAATTATAAAAAAGTGCCAAGAAGAAGCGAGAGAATGATTGCGGTAGCACTAAACTTCTATGCAAAGAAGGTTCTCCACAAATGGAGAAGTAAAACTTATAGAAAGTTTGTACATATTTGCCGTGACTTCAAGAGAAAATCAAATTTAGATAGCAAAATCCAATTTAAAGTATATAAAGAAGACAATTTATAAACACTTTAAGGAGATACTTTAAGAAGTTTTCTTTTATTCAGTAGTTCCGCACTATAACTTCATATGAAAGGCTATAATTAAAAAATATTAAGTAGCCAAATATTGCCTAAACCACTTTTAAAATTAATCTCCAACACAAAGCCTACAGCAGCAACTTTCAAACTTGCTGAGAACAACCATTTTAAAAAGCATCGCTTCAAATTAGCATATCTTTTGCTTTCAAATCAGAAAAAACAGCCATTTTGAAGCATCATCATGCACAGCAGAAGAAGTGTACTTCAAGATATTATAAAGTTTTGCCCAGATCATTAGCTGCAGCAATAACAACCACCACCACTAGGAGCACACAGCATCCACACAAGTACTTCAAATACATCATATGCCGCCGATCTTAAGACTGCACTCAAGTCGTTGTTTATTGGCAAACAATAAAGTCAAAGTAGCTGCTACTCAAGAAACCACGCCTCCTTTCTATGTGGTAAAAGGGTGAATTGTATGCCATTGGTGCAAGGAAGATATTTTGAGGTGACATATTGTTGGCTGAGATAAAGCACGCGAAAAGATGTTTGCTAAAGATTGTTGCAACAACTTTGAAGGTTTTTTATTTAATTTATTTTTTTTTTTAAACAAAGAAACCTGTTTGGGTAAAAATTTTTTTGATAAACAAAAAAAGGTCTTTGTACGCTCCTACTCAAGTGCAGACCTTGTAAAACTCATTTATCAAAAATTCATACCAAAGCAGCAATTTGAAGAGTTCCATTGTACTCGTGCTTCATGACTAATGGGTTGTTTTGTGGGCTTATCAGAAAAATTTTGCTTATCAGTTAAAAAAAGAAATTTTTCGGTCTTTCTTAAAAGTCTAAAAGAATTTTGTAATTACGTGCAATTAGCAAATTATTTCACAAGAGTTTCTAGTAAATGACTGATTTGAAAAGTTTCCAGATTTCGAAATTCATTCATTTTAGTTTTATGGCAAGAAATTCTGGTAAGTTCTCTTACACGTGCACTGTTTCTGGAACGAATATGAATTATTTACACAAAACGTGGCGTGTTTTGGCATAAAAAACGCTTAAATTTGTTGTTGTATACTAAAAAAGTTTTGCTATAATAAAAAACTTTGCCATAATGTGTACTATAAACAGTTTATAAGATACAAAGTGTAAAATTTTCATTTTAGTTGCTTATTTTAAGTGATTTTCTTAGATTTTCTTGCTATAAAATTTGCCATAAAAAATTTTAGTATGATTTTGTACGCTTGATTTGATATTTTCTGATATTTAAACGTTTAAAAAGCTTTGCTATAAAATAATAACTGACACATATGGGTTTTGTTGCGCTTTAAATAGATTATAAAGCTCAAATACAAGCACTTTTGCATATATTGCTTTACTAAACAAATTCTACATGCAATTTTTGAAAGTTTTATGCTTTAAAAATATTTCATTAACATTATAATAAACAAAAAACATGCGTAAGTACTGTAAAAACTAATAGATTACAGCTTAAGTACTGCAATTACTTTGAAATACTTAAGCAAATACAGCCTCTTACATGTCTATAGCTGTTTATTAAGCGAAGCAATTATTAAATATACAAACAATAACAAATTTAAAGCAACTAAAACATAAAAACTGCAAATGCAGTACTTTAGTATTTAAGCGGTACTTAAATTGTAATGCAACAATTTTTACAGTAATTATGTTACAATTTATGCTTATTTGTGCAATTTTTAAAATAATTTAAATACAAAAATGCATAAAATATGTTTTAGTTGCCATTTTTTTACATTTATTCAAACTTTTCGCACTAAAATTTGGCAAATTCATCATTAATAATCAGCAAAAATGAAAAATCATCTTAAACAACTTGAAATCGTTGCAATTTTAAGCAATATTTATTTAAAGAAATAACAAAAAAATGCAAAGACAATATAGTTCCAAGTAAAATTCACTGCATGAGTAGATGCGAGTCAATCAAAATTGACAATGACAGTAAAGAGAGTCAGAGCTGGAAAGAAAAAAAGGTGGTTGTTCGTTCGTACGTTCGTTCCTACAAACAGTTACAGTCTTACTGACTTTACTTCAGAATGCACTCTATTAAATATGACATATTTATGAAGTGTAAGAACAATGAGTAGCACAAAAAGTGCACAATATCTCTGGATGAAAGAGGCAAAGTGAAAGAATTTTACCTTCTTTTTTTTCTGTTCCTTTTGCCAGGTATGATTTTTTGACAGACAATCTTTAAAATTGAATTTATTTTATATGAGCTGAAGTAATATTTTTTGACTCGTGTGTATTCGTGGAGAGTTTCCAGCTGCTGGCTCCCGCTTCTTCTGCATAGAAATTGTAATTGTATTTGATTCTAATATTTATGCGGTGAAATTTTATGATTTTTTTGCCTTTTTTTCTTCAAAATCTTTTCTTTCAAATTTTGTTGATTACTATTTTTCGTGTATTTGCTGTCATCTTTGTGAAATAATAAATTCTATAAAATTCTTTAATTTTCGTGAAATCGAAACCGCAAAAAGCGCAATATTTGCTTGAGTTTGAGGAGGGTTTGCCTAAAAGAAAAAATAATATTTGGCAACGAAAATATGTATGTATTTCTTTGGGATGCGAAGCGTTTAATTGCGAATGAAGAAGATCGAATGTTCGCAGCAGTACTTAAGGTGAAAGAATTGAAGTAATTTTTAAGAAAATTAAAAAAACAATTTTCATAATTTTTTGTCTGAATTGCAGGGTATAGAGTGTTTGTTGGGTATATAAAATGCTTATTGTGTAAGGTAGTGTATTAACGGGCAGAAGTGCAATGCAAGGATGAGATTACGTCGAAAAAATTTATTAAAATGTAATATGTAAACAAAAAAAAAAATTTATTGTCCCTACTCGGGCGCCAAAAAAATCGAGTTTATCTCAAGTCTCAACACGGCTTTCAAATAGAGGACGACTATAATCCCCGACGACATATGTCATAGGAAAAAATATGTAAGCAAAAATATTTTGTCCGAGCTCGGGCGCAAAAAAAAATCTCAAAAACAAAAATAGAGTTTTTCCAAGTATCATCAACCGGTGTTTCAAATAAAGAACGACTATGGACATATATCATAGGAGGCAATACGTTAATATAAAAAAGGTTACATCCCTGCTCGGGCGCCAAATAAACAAAAACTTTCCGAGAAAAAAACAATTACATGAAATATTTCTGTGCTAAAAAAATGCTTAAGCTCAAACAGACTTTCAATTTAAAGGCTTATAGTATGCGGCGACCATATACCATGAGGATTAAGGCATAGAAAGCAATACATAAATAAAAAATTAAATAAATATTTATTGGCACTGTTCGGGCGCCGAAAAATGTCTTCTTTCAATTCGACTTGATACTGAATTGATCTGCTCGGGCGCCAAAAAATAATTAAGTTTCCTTTAGACTTAATTCGGCTTTCAACTAAAGAACGACTATATACCATAAAAACTTATATCATAGCATAGAAAAGGTAAATAAAAAGCCATTATAAATACTCGGGCGCCAAATAAGTTTTTCTTTCAATTCGATTTTCAACTAAAGAACGACTATATATCATGACTTCTTATTTCATAGCATGGAATACGTAAACAAAAAATTTATTATCCCTGCTCGGGCGCCAAAAAAATTTCGTTCGGAAATAAAAAAAAATTACACAACATTTTTTTTTAACTAAATAAATTTCTAGACAAGCTAAAACAGGTCCGAAGTAAATATTTTTATTTTCATCAGAAAAAATATTTGGGTACACAGAACCTCAAAGTTTCATTTACCCAAACTTCCACCATAACTCTTAACGATATACTCTACACCCTGCATATATGTAGAGCATTAAATAGTCGCAAAATTCGAGCATAGCAAATACATTTATTTTCTTAGACTATGCTGCTAGTCGAATGATCAACAGATCACCACAGCCATATGCCTGCCACAATACGATTTAATTTAAAGTCTTTTCAGCAACATTTAATTTCTCGAAAAAAATTTCAAAAAACAACAACAAAATAAAGCGAACATTGCTTCTTATATATTTAACCACAAAAATATCGGACAGAAATATATATAATTGGCAAGATCGTCTGAAGATCAACGTGATGATAGATGCACAGCTTAACAGATGATATATAGAACATACTGGTTGGTTGGGTTGGTAGGTAGTGCTGCGCTCGTATGCTATTAAATACATTTTAAATTAGCGCAGATTAATCGATTTACATGGACTAAGAACTAATTGGAACACAGAATGACGACAGCTGGACTGAACGAAGAAACATCTGACTTTTTCTCTCCATACGTTTGTAGCATAGCAAATCAGCGAAGAAATGCCTACTTTTACTTTTAATAAAGCCGACGAATGGTCAGCAGCAGTTTGCTGATCATTGCAAATCAGTGTGAATCTATTGTTCCATATAGAGGTGACTTCTGTGCTAAATTATGAGCCCTATTGTTCTGCAGTTGTCAATTACTTTCTTATTTATGGGTGTATGCGCTCTCGGCAATGTCCTGCTGTCGCACATAAACAACGAAGTGTGCGTCATGTCCTCAATGTTGTATGTAGTAAGTGAAGATTCTAAGGAAAAAGTGTAGCTCGAGCTATTCTCTTTTAAAAATTGTCTTTTTTTTCGATGCTAGTTGCTACTTGAACTTTCGTGGAAAATTCGTGCTGCCTGCTGCATGAAAAACCGGTTCATAGTTTTGCAATTGAATTAAATAAATTGAATCAACCTCAACACGAGCTTCGCAAAATGTTGTTGGTTGTTGTTACGTCTGTAGGTGCCCCGCTTCTCGGTTCAATGACTTAGTTTGTAAAATTTATTTATTTTTTTTTTGATTTTTTTCTCACACACAAACAACCGCAAACACGGTGTATCTCGTATAAACTTGTACACCCGGCTTTGTGGCAGCTTCGATCGACCCGGTCGACTATCAGTCATACGCCAATGCATGACTGGTGCTTTTTTTTTATTTTTTTGGTATTGTATAATTTACGGTGCTGATTTTCTTTTTTGTGTTGCTTTTTTATATTTTCCGGAACCGGTTATCATGTAAGCAATTTACATAAACTGAAACTTTTAAGAGGCAGCCTCAGCGAGAAGTTAATAGAATCATCGACAAAAAAGTTTGCAAACTTTTTGACAATGAAAGATGTTGGTGAAGATTAAGCGAAGATTTGTGAAGAATTGGTTGGAAGAGTTTATTGGCAGCTGTCTAAGAATGGAGCACAAAATGAAATAGGTTTAGAGAAAGAAGTTTTCTTTTGAAGAACAAACATCAAAAACAGCTGAAGGAGTTCTTAAGAGAAACTGTTTTGTTCCTTTCTTTGTTGTAAGTTGTAGAAAATTTTCTGAAAAAAATTCTTTCATTAAATAAATTTGTCCATGAGTTCTGAAGACATTTTGCTAGAAGATCTACGTTGAAAGCCTTAAAAAATGAAAAAAGAGAAGCAATTGAATTTTCGAAAAAAGAGGTTAGACGAAAAGTGGTTTAAAATGGTTTTCGAAAAGATTTGGAATTTTGTGATGATTTATTTCTTTGCTCTTCAGTTTTTGGAATTGCGGGAGTTTAAGATTAATAAAATGTGTTTATTCGGTGACAGTTTTTTTGTGATGTAGGAAGCTAAATAAAATGTTTTCGAAGGCAACTTTCAGGGTGATCTCTTTCTACAAAACTTCTGATACTTTTTTTTTTCTAATTTTGATTCTCATTGCATCCAAAGTGTGGAATTTTGCTTATTTGGTGACTGTCTTTTATAAGAAAACTCGAATGGTTCTAAGACATATTACCTTATGTGGTGGTCTAATTATTTTTTTTTTTTTGTGCTCAATGTTTGACACGGAATTATCTTTAAATGTCACCTGACACTCAATCCAAATTCTGGAAGTGTAGCAATAGCTTTTCTGTGGTTTTCGATGGTAAACCCAAAGTTTTCAAATGCATATGAATTCTTGTGGTGGTCCATTTTTATTTTCTGTTTTGAAAATTGTGGAACCATTTCTGCGTTTTTTGGCCATTTCTGAAAAATTGCATAGCTAAGCCGTGACACCATTTTATTCGCAAAACCCATGCAGGGCAGTGTTATCCCTCAATTTCGCCAGCTAAATCCAAATTGTGCAAGTGTATTGATAGCTTTTCGGTTTCCCTTCGAATAACCCGTACTTTTGGAAGGCATAATTTTTCTGAACTGTGGAACATTAATAATGGTGCCGAATTTTCGACACGGATTTATATTAAAATTTTTTTTTTTAGCATTGAATCGAAAGTGCGGTTACTTGTTAACTGCCTTCGGAGAGTTTTCGAAATGTAACCCGAAGTTTTTGAAGGCATATAAACTCTTGTGGTGATCTATATTTTCTCAGTTCTCGAAATTATGAAACCCTAATAATGGATGGCTAAATTTTTGAAACAAACACATTTAATCAAATAATTAAAAATGTGGAACTGTGTTGGTGAAACATTTTCGTTGGTTTTTCGAAGGGAAACCTGAAGTTCTCGATTTTTTTTTTTTTTAATTCTGGGCATTGTGGAACATTAATAATGGATACAAAGTTTTTAAACTTATTTATCTTTCTTTATTTTAAATTTTGCTTGTCACTCAATCGAAATTGTGGAAGTGTGGTGATTTTCGAAGAGAAATCCGAAGTTTTGGTAAGACATATTAACTATTGTGATTTTTTTTCGAAATAGTGAACATCCTAAATTGTTTATATAGTTTTTTTTTCAATCAATCAAAAGTGTGAAACTGTGAATGTGAAACCTTTTTGTTGAATTTTCGAAGGCAAAGGCGAAGTTCTTGAAATCAATTTTTTTTTTAAAAATTTTATTTTAATTTTCGAACATTAATAATGAATACATTCTTTGCATTCAGTTTGTCACTCAATTGAAATTGTGAAAGTGTGGTGATTTTCGAAGGGAAATTCGAAGTTTTGGAAGGCATATAATTTATTAGTGAACATTATACAGTTTATAATTTGTTTATATAGATTTATTTTTTCCATCAATCAAAAATATGAAACTGTGTTGGTGATCATCTGGAACTGAAAGGTTTCGTGAACAAACTTTTGATAAAGAGACTTCATCCATGGTGACAAATTTTTTTTTTTGTAGAAGCTGCGACAAAAAGTAGACTACTCAAATAATGAGTAATGTTGAAAATAAGTTCCGTGCATCTTTTTGAAGAAGTTGAGTTAAGATTGAAGTACATTCCAGTTCTCATTGGCAAGCAAAGTTGTATTCTTTTGATGCTTCGCTTAGACTGAACTAAATATATTATTTTGTTCTATATTCCAATAGTAAGACAGACACACTGCCAAGTCAGTCTATAACCTCTACCAATATGTGCTGCTCTCATTCAAGGCGACTTGCGACTTTTACACAGCCAAGACCTTCATAGATCACTGCTTGGCAAGCAAGCAACCAGGCCCAATGGAATATACTGGTTAAACAAAATAAACTTTGCATAAATTAATTCGGCTACACTTCCGCTGATTTATGCCGTCGAGAATTTGCGCATATAACGCTCTTTGGTGTCTATCGGTAAATCTATCCCACACACACAGCTACTTAACTCTGGGGAACTCTTCACTGATCGAGCAGAGGCAACAGCATGCTGTGCCATGTGAATGAATTAGAATTTCAATGGGCTTTACTTTAAAAATATATGAAAAAAATAAAATACAAAAAAAAAGTTCAATCGAATAAAAAGCGAAACAATGTATTATAAAAGAAATAAAAAAAAAAAAAACCTAAATAACAACTTCCGCTTCATATGGGACAATGTTGGGCTTCGAATTGGGAATCAAGCAGCATTCTGAAAGGGCATGGAAATTGCTTTGTGCTGTGATGCGTTGTGTTTGTTTTTTATGTGGTGTGCCCCAAGGGCTTTGCCACATATGGTCAACAAGTGTTTGGGCGACAAACTCCATAAAAACGCCATGTCTGATAATTTGTTTCGTTGCGAATGGCTTAGCAGCATATTTGTTGCTTTTCAAAATTCGATTTTCAATTCTGCCGCCGCCGCTTTGCATTTTAAGTAGGAAGTTTTCCAAAAGTGACCAAGCGTTTGGAAAATCTATTAAAGTCGTCATCAATTTTTTTGGTGGTGGTTTTTTGAACAACAAGTGTGTGTGAGAGACTCTTCTATGATGGATATTCTTGCATTTGCATATTTTTCTATTTAATTAAAAATTTATTTAAATTTCCAAACAAAATGCTTTTAAATATCCGCGTTTATTGAGTATGAAAACTTGACAGGTTGGATGGATTTAATTGAAATACTTAAGCAAAATGTTTGTCAGAGGTGAAGAAGCAGCAGCGGAGCGCCTTAAAGAAATATACTAAGGGTGTATTTTTGGGAAGATTTGCTGCTGACGTTTGAAGGTTTCAGTTGGTTGCTTATGTTTAATTAAAATGTGTGGGAACGGAAGTTAAAATTCGACTTGTTCTATTTTAAAATATTTATAGAACTGTGAATACTGAATTAAGCAGAAATTGTATATTTTTTTAAGCTTAAAGCAGGTTCACACAGTTTCAGATATTTGGCTTTAAACAAATTTATTAAAATTTTTCTTGAAATTTTTAAATTTTCCAAACTGTTTTCAATGCAATATGTTGTTTTTTTTTAAGTTTCTTTTGTTCCTGAACGTGTGTACCCTTAATATAAAAATGCAAAGTTTAATAATTCCGTAAATTCTCAAAAAATAATTAAAAAATGTTGTTCAGAAAACCATAAAACTGCGATGCGCCATACGAAACAAGTTTCTTCCAGCCATTCGTTTTTTTTTTAATATACTTAATTAAAACAGACTGTTTAATAATTTAACTCATTTCGCATCAGCTAAACTCAATATTTAAACAAGAATCCATTAACAAATGTGCAAATAAAATAAGCAACTTGAAAAATGGCGCACAAAAGCAAGAACAACAACAACAAAGTCTCATAAAAGCTAAATTTATTTAACAACAAATGTGCGAAAAAAAAGCCAAGTAGTTTCGAAAAAAGAAAAAAAAAATTGTATAATTAAAATAATACACAATTGTTGCTTTGTGTATGCTATATATACTATATATATATATAAAATAATACTTTATAAAAAAAAGAAGAATGTTGAAATCCGAATGGAATCGAGTATAAAATTAAAACGAGATACATTTTGGTATAAAGAGTGCATGAGATCATGGCAAAGTTTATATATTCGTATGAGCAGATATGAGATCTAAGCATTAATGTGCGACTTTGAAATTAAAAATTGTTGTTTTTTATATATATAATATACATATATCATGGATATAAGTAAATGTAATTGTGCCTCTGGGGTTATTGTTTGGTGTGAATTGAGCAATGAACTGGCAGAGAATGTGAAGCATGGAAAGAAATAGATATTAAAAAACAAATTTTTATTAATAAAAAATATTCTATGAGAATTGTATTGAAATAATAACAGACTTGGGGTTATGTTTCTAGATGGGAAATATCTTTAAAAAAAAATTAATAAAAATTTTTTTAAAAAATTAAAGGAAATCTGGAACTCAAACGGATACAATTGTAAATTTAAAGCATGTAGAGAAATACACAAAAGATGACATCAAAATCGGTTCCATCGTTTGGGTGGAATTCAGTTACAGAAGAATTTCATATGGAAAATATCTTAATTAATGTTTTGCTAAAAAATAAAAAGAAATCTAGAACTCAAACGAATAAAATTGTAAATTTAAAGTTTTCAGGAATATATACAAAAAATTACATCAAAATCGGTTCCGTGGTTTAGGAGGAATTCATTAAAATAGACAGTTATAGAAGAATTTTATATGTATTGAAATAAAAACAGACTTGGGTTTATGTTCCCATATGGAAAATATCTTAAAAAAAAAAAGAATTAATGTTTTGCTAAAAAATAAAAAGAAATCTAGAACTCAAACGAATAAAATTGTAAATTTAAAGTTTTCAGGAATATATACAAAAAATTACATCAAAATCGGTTCCGTGGTTTAGGAGGAATTCATTAAAATAGAATTGTATATGTATTGAAATAAAAACAGACTTGGGTTTATGTTCCTATATGGAAAATATCTTAAAAAAAAAAAAAAGAATTAATGTTTTGCTAAAAAATAAAAAGAAATCTAGAACTCAAACGAATAAAATTGTAAATTTAAAGTTTTCAGGAATATATACAAAAAAATACATCAAAATCGGTTCTGTGGTTTAGGAGGAATTCCATTAAATACGCAGTTACGGAAGAATTTTATATGTATTGAAATAATAACAGACTTGGGGTTATGTTCCAATATGTGAAATATCTTTAAAAATAACAATAAATCAAAATTTTGTTAAAAAAAAATATAAATAAATCTGGAACTCAAGCGGATAATATGGAAAATTTAAAGCATTCAATAATATACACAACAAATTAGAACAAAATCGGTTCCATAGTTTGGAAGTTATGCAGTAAAATACGCAGTTACAGAAGACTTCTTGCTGTAGATTGACTATATTTTAATAATTTTCAAAAAAATGTTCCATTTTATTATTCAAATTAATAACAGCATAATTAAGAAAATTTTAATAAATGTTTCGCCTTCATTAGAAATTTGATCTTCAGATGACTTGTAAAATTTTGCAGCTTTCAAGTAGCAGTAGACATCGTTCGAATATATACAATATATTAATTATGTAGCTGTCATAAATGGAGTACCTAAACTATAACGAAAAAAAAAAAAATTAACATATTTATTTTTCGACATCTAAACAGACTTTCATTAATTATATATGCTATATCTACACTCGTCTATAATTACAACTGCGCTACCAAAAAAGGCGCTAAACCAAGACCATTTTAGTCTGTTAAGTCAAGAACGTCATGCGCCCAAAATTGCCAGCTCGAATTGCCATAAAAAGTGAGAAGCCGAAAATACAATAAAATATTCTATAGACAGGCGGCAGTCAAGAAACGACCATGAAATAAAGAACGCCTCGACGAAGAACATCTATTAGAAATCAATGATTAATGATGCGAGGAGAGTTATCGATGATATACGTTGGCAATATAACACGATGATGCGGCTAAATGCTTTGTAGCAAGTCACTTGCGCATGCGCGTGCCTCTGATTGTCAGTCAGTCAGACTGGTCCGCCACTCACGCTGCTGTATACAGCATAGAAGAAGTCTCTTTATTAAATCTTTTGCAAAATCTATTTTTCTATGACTCAAGTAGTTGCTTTGCCCAAAAAAATTGAATAAAAAATCATAAAGTCACATCGTCATATATGGTGCGTCAGCTCATTCTTTTTTTTTATTATGCCTAGCGCACGCGTTTGGTGGGCGTTTTTTTAATGGTTGTAGGTTTTGTCTTCTTCGCATATTAAAAATTATCAACATATATAATTTTCTTCTTTATTAATTAAGGGCACGCGTTAGCAAATGCTTGAAGTCTTAGTGTTCTGTTGTGTGTAGGTGGAGGTTGCTGCATATGCTACGAGGAAGTCAGTTAGTTAATCAAGTTATGAAACGTTTGAACGTTGAATTCATTCTAACTTTCATTAATTGGCCTGCGAAAGTTTTCAGTCATTGAAGTTTTTTATAAAAGGCATGCGGAAGTGAAGGGTTTTCTTTTTTTAATGGAGTACGTTTTGATATTCGATTATTGTGTTCTCTTTAAAGTCATATTGAAATAAAGGGCCTCAGCTGTTGAATTTAAACAGAAACGTGTGCAATTAAGTCATTAGTTTATATGGTTAAACCTAAAGCAAAGAAATTTATAAAAAGAAGGGAAGTCTTAAGCATTAGTTCCAAGTTAGAAACCTATGCAAGCTGAATTTAAATTCACAAATTTGTTGAACTTAGAACTAATGCTGAATGGAGAACTGAGGAACTATTGTATATTAAATGAAGTTTCTAAACTGTTAATGGAAACTCTGGATTATTTTATTCTACTAATATGAAGGAATACTGGCGAACTTCGGTATTACGAAAACTAACCATTTGTGTGAAATATATCCTTTAAAAAAAACAACGCGCTAAGCTCAAGTTGCACTCCGATGTACTCAGGTTCCTTTGCGCGTATAGAAAAATAGCTTCTGGAGAAAGTATTTTTAATTGCATCATAGAAAAAAGTACAATTGTTCATGACTAGCAGCGAAAGAAAAGAGCTTCAATATTAGCCAAAGAGTTGGTGCAACAAATTGAGGAATGCAAACCAAAACTTTGAAGGACCGACATATCAAAATATTCATATGCTATAATTTTTGGAACGCTAAATCCGAATCCATGGTCAAAATGTGATCAGAACTGAAAAACATGAGTTTTTTTTGTATTGGAAAATACTTACAGCCTCATATACCAAAAATTTGAGAAACCGACAGATATGAAAAATCGAATACTATGAATTTTGGGTCACTGAATTCGAATCCATGGTTTAAATATGATCAGAACTTAAAAACAAGATTTTTTTATATTGTAAAATATATACAGCCGAACATATAAAAAGATTCGAGGAACCCACATATCAGAGTAATCATATGCTTGAAATTTGAGATGCTTTTTCTTATTTTTCTTTTGGATCCAATCCAAACCATAAATTCGTCTTCAGCGACGAAGTTTAGAAAGAAATGATGTCTTTTGGTTCGCTGTCCAAATGTTTTGCTGTGGAGATGTCTTGTACAGAATAGAAGGTGTATATTGGGAGATACTATTTTAGTGGCGAAATTTATAAAGAAGTGATATTTTAAACAAACATTCAGAAAGTTTGGACAGATTTGTTTACGGGCAACTTTTTTAGTGGTCCAATCTGGACCTTAATGGAATATTTTTTTTTTTTTGCATACAGGCAGACAGACGGAGATGTCTATATCAATTCACTTACTTTATGAATTTCGGTTAGCTTGTTATATGTAACTAGTGAAACAGCTAACTACCAGTAACTAGTGAGTGTAGTGTAGCGTGTAAGTTATACATTACCGCTAATAAAAGGCCTGTGCTAAATTTATGGGTGAACTGCATTGTTAGTAAACTGGTAGTTAGAGTGTAGTAGTTAATGGTAGCCTATGTACTCACTAGTTACTGGTAGCCGGTAGCTAGTAAACTCACTTGAGGACTAAACAGAACGATTTTATTCAATGCCCTCCATACGAAGTTATCGCCCCATCGTTACTTCGTCATTTTCAAGGCGACATAGCATGGTGAATTCTTCACTTGATGGTTAGTATAAAGCTGCACCGGTCGAGAAACTTTTTTGGTATAAATGGAACAGCTAACTTAAGTCATTGGTTGGCATAAGTCATTGATTGGCGCAACAAAATTTCATCATTTTATAATTTGTACAGAAGAAATTTGAAGACTCTGAGGACATCTTCTAGTATTCAAAAACTACCGTTAAATGCCAAAAAATAAACTGCTAGTTGGCTTAAATTTGAAGCATCAGTGATATATTTAGAAGAATCTTCGTAGCTTAGTTTTAGATATAAGTAAACCAGATATTGTGGATCCATTACCAAAAAAGAACTTATTATAAAAAAACGAAAGGTGAATGGAGATGTGGAGATGTTCTTGAACTAGACATGGAGCATTACAAGCTACCCCACTTGCATTACAAGCTACACGTAAAATGGTCTCAAGAAAGATGATGGAAGATGAAAAAAAATACAATAACTATTTAGTAATGGTCTTCTGGCATGTGATGTTTTTTTTTTTTTAATTCTCAAAACCGATGTACACCATATTTAATATAGGTACTTGAATACTAAAAGATTTAATCTCTGTCTACATATTCCAGATTTTTGTACTCTTCTATCTCTACATTCACCATATGAAAGAGCTTCTCTAACTCTAAGCGAATTGGCAACAAAAAAAGAAAAATAATTCGTTTTTTTTTTGACACCTTAGCCCACCATTTCATAAACCAGTTTCCACATATATCAAAATTATGAAATAATTAACTAAAAAATATTTTCTTACGATAAAATTTTTGATTTATAGTTTTTCAAATATTTTTTTTAATTAGTTTCCAATTTCAATTAAAGCCAAACGCGTACTCCTTTCATAACCTGTCTGACCTCTTTCAGTGTTGTTACCAAATGAAGCTTTGCTAACTGGAGGTCTTATCTAAATGATGTGCCATAATTAAAATAAGGCTTACGAGGCAAATGCTTATCACGAAACGAGGCATATATGAATATGCTATAAAATAATATAATTTTGCTATGCGATAAGTCTATTTAATTAATGATTTTTTTTTTATTTCTTGTGTAAATGAACGGAAATAAAACAAAAAATAGACTCTGCGAGCTTATCTTATCAGCAAAGACAACTGAAAAACTGCGCAAAAGCAAAATCTAGCGAGATACTTTGCACAGTCAATGTACTGCTTGCAAAAAGAAAAAAAAGTGAAAGATCGCCTTTTTAAAAAAATTTATAAATTAAAAAACTAAAACCTAAAATTGCGCAATTTCTAATTTAAAATATTACAATACTTTTTTTTAATTTAAAATTTTTAAATAGTTCAAAGCTAGAAAGCAAAAGTTTTGCTTTTGTTCATAAATAAATGCTTTACAGTTTGTGCAACATGAAAAATGAAACCTTTTTAGCCAAAAAGCGAAGAAAATTAAACAAAAAAAATCAAACAAATTAATTTGACATAGTTTCACATCAACGAACAGACAGACAGACGGACAGAAAATGTCTTCATCAAATGCCAAAAGTCAAATCAAGTTTTTTTATAGATGCTATTTTTCATAGACCGGACCGGACCGGCGCGCGGCGCTGACTACTCCATTATTATGTCAAAAGTTTATATTTTTTTTTTGCAAAAAAAAAAACGCATTTTATTGCGTAAAAACTAAAACGATTTCACTTTCATTTATTCAACCTTAAACCTGGTCTATGTCTATCTACTGTGAAAGTAATTCGTAAGCCCTCAGCATGCCATGACCCAACACGCACAACACTTGAACTTGCGATGTTGTATGTAACAACTTTTTTTTCTGGGTTTGTCAACTGTTTATGGCAATTTTTTAGTTGACACTAAACATGCAATTATTGATTTTTTTTTACTCATCCATCCAACCATTCATATATGCGGGCACTTGACATTTGAAGATGTTTTACATCGCTTTCGCTAGGTGCTTACTGCTTGATGGTGTTGTTGTTGCTCGTCATTGAAAGATGACAGTTTATTGACAGTCAGCACAACCAGTAGCGTCACTAATGACGTCAAGGGTTTTTGAGTGTTATCTGCCTGTGACAATCTCTCGATTAGCAATCGTCAACAGAAAAACTATTCTCAAATTCAATAAAATTTTTTTTTAAATGAAGATTCTTATTGGAGATTCATGTAGCGAAAGGAAATAATGAGTAAAGCTTAAGAAGACAGCAAGGTTATTGTTAGACGTTTCAACTAACATATACATGTGTGCATGTTGGACATATACATGAATGAACGTTAGGCATATCATATATGTATACGTAGGACCATCATAGGTGTGTACGTTGGACACCGTGAAACCTTTAAACCACATCGTGAAAAACTTCTCCATGGAGACCACTGATTCAAAATAATTTTCTTTTTCTTTGCCCACATACAACTAAAAAAAAAAAAATACTTCTTTCCATAAATAAATAAACTCTGCTGTTTTTATATCATTCTCAATAAAATGATAAAGCTGTCCAACGTAGACAACAGTCTCAAAAACTACTGAAATACAATGACTATATGTATTCTATAGCTGGGCATATTTTTCTGCTATTCAATGGCATATTTTTAAACTATTAAAAGCTAACCCAAAACAAAACAGTGCCCAACCTGCACAAATTTGCACTAAATACGAGTATTTTGAGCACTTTATACATGCATGCGCATGGTTTTCTGATATTCAATTGCATAAGCACATTGATTTCATATTTTTAAACTATTAAAAGTTATAAACCGACAACGAAACAGTGTCCAACATGCACAAACTACGACTAAATATGAGTATGCTGTGCTAATTATACAAATATATAAAATTGGAGTGCATGTTCTTAATAAATTATATAAAGACAACTCATTTAAAAAAAAAATAGCCCCTCTATATGTCTTTTCGTTGCGGTTTAACTCCGAAACAGCGGAACCGATTTTGTTAGAACTTCTCTATCTGATAGTTGATGTTCTAAGGTGCAAATTAGGCTACATTTGTTTAATTATATGCATAAAGGACTCCAGGAGAAATGAAATGTATTGAAAAAATCGTCAATGACTCAGTTAAACAAAAGAAAGAAGAAGAGAAAGCTTAGTAGCACAAGCCGGAACTGCTACTTTAGAATAAATTTAGTATGTTCATAAAGCTTTTAAGCTGGGATATTGCTTCTTTTGAATAAACTAAGAATTGCTAAAGATTTTTTTTAATTTTGACCAAGAGATGATTTAGTTTATAGACATCTTTGACACCAACTTGCATATATAGCCTATATTATTCTATATGGCGCATTTGAATCAAAACCTCCTCAGAAATCTATTACTTCTAAGGTGGTTTTTATTAGAAATTTATTATTTCTAAGATGGTTTTGATTCAACGTCGCCATATAGAGTAATAAAGTCGCTAATGGACTAACTCCCACAATAAAGTCCAATCAAATCAGAACTCATATGTTAATATCCAAAAAAAAAAGTGGTGACAAAGATATAAACACTTCTAATGATCCGATTAAGCTGAAATTTTACAAACATGTAACATGTAGACGTTTACTAAACAAATTTTATAGAACTTTTAATGGTCAACTTTAAGCGATGTATTTTCAACATAAAGAATACATAAAATATCCAAAGAAAACTTGATAAAAACGTTGAGAAGAACTTGTTACCAGATTTGTATGCAGTGATCCAAAATTGAAAACTAAGAATATAATCAATGTTCAACTGATTTGGTTGCAGTGATCCAAAATTAGCCATAAATAGCCTCAAGGGCGCCTAATTTTTCTGCCTAATTTAATAATTTCAAAGCAGCAACTATTACACTAAGCAGCAAAATTAAGTTCCATTGAAGCTACTTAACTGAAACAACCTTTTATGGAATATTTTGGATCCGAATATTCTCAGCTTTCTATATGCTATCTTTAATATTTTATATGCGCTATATATATCCTAACTAACAGCCCAAGTTAAAGAAGATTTCTGTCTTAGAAATCTTCACTTACATATATTTCCTTTTTTTTCCGTTCGCCATTCGTAAAAATATCCAAGCTTCTTAAATCTAATGTTTAACATTAATCACTTAAAAAACAAAATTTTTTTTTGGTCGCTTCTTCAACACGACACTGTACCTCACCTGATTTCCGTTTTTCTCGATCGGGTACTACCAGGCTTTTGGCGCGTTTAACGCGCAATGAACGCCGCCTTATGGAACGCAGAAAAGCTTCAGGCATGCGTGAGAAACGCTGTGGTGTCTCAGGCGCTTTGGTGCGTTCGGGTAGAAAGAAGTTCTTAACCGCCAACATGTTGCGTGCTCAACTGTCTGTCTATTATGATAAACCGTGTCTGTGTGTAGGGGGGGATTACTTTTCTTTTTGTTGTAGGTGTTTGGCAATGAAATAATAATATTCCCAGCACTGCCTGCTATTTTTACTATTTGCTTAGCTGCTATTTTAATCCTTTTTGTTTTGGTTGTTGTTTTATTCAATTTTTATTTCTTTTATTTATTTCGAATTTTCTTTTTTGCTTTGCAATGCTTTGCACTTTAAGGTCTTCTGCTGCAGCTTGCACAAGAAGAATTTGCAGCATTTTGTAAATTTTTTTTTTTGATTTTATATTTGAAAAATTTGCATTTTCGTTGTTGTTTTCTTTTAAATTAATTCACTTTAAGTTTTGTATGACTAATTTTTTTGCACATTTTTTTTTTCTCTCTCTAAAATTTGTTAAATCATTTCTTTTCATATTGCATGACGGCATACATTTCTAAGTTATTTCTTCAACACTTTACACAATATTTTATATTTTCAGATAACTTTTATTTTTTTTATAATTTTTTATTACGCGCGCGTAAATTGCCGCCAAAGCACTGAAATGAAAACTATGTCAATAGGCCGGTCCCAGTCGGAAAAACAAATCCAAATATTGTCGAAATATTTTCTTGATTTTTCGTACGCGTTGCATGCGCTCATGCCTACCTCATCGTTTGAGAGTCGAATAGCAACTGTTGAAAGCAAAAGCAACAGCGCTTGAAAGAGCGAATAATTGTACGTTGCTCAGTTACTGTTAATGCGCTCGTTAACAGTTTGTGAGTATCTTAGTTTGCTGTTATAGCTGTGCGCTGTTAATATATGCTGTTGGGTTTAACAGTTGTTTTGAATTGTATTAACAGCGCTGTAAGTTAAAGTATGGTTCACATAAAATGTTATTGCTGAATGAGCAAATGAAAATTCGAAAAATAGATTTGTTAAAATAAAAATTAAAATTAAACAAAAAAAAAAAAATACGAAAATAATAGAAAGAAAGCACTCGATTGTGCTCGACTTCGAGATACACTGTACTACCTTGAACTTTATTTTTTATGGGACAAATATATATTTCGATTCGGATACGTGTGTCATTTTTAAGGATTTATACAAGATACCATAAATTTGCCAATTCTAGATCGACTATAACAACAACAGAATTCGTATTATACAAAAAATTTAGAGAGAGGCAACAGGTTTGTATTGCGGATATCCCTTACATTTTTTAACTATCTTCCATCTCCGTTAGATTATTACTAGTTATCTAAAGGGGGCATAATTCAAACTCATATCTCCAAACGTTTACAAGATATAATTTCATACATATAGACTTACTTAAATGGCCGTCAGCCGTTTACCGGTCATGGCCGCGTCTAGGAAGGCGCGCCAGCCTCCATAGTCTTGTGTGTGCTGGCGCCAGTCGTTTTGAATGTCAAGTACGGAGAGATCTCTTCATACCTGGTCATTCCATCAAGTGCCCGGTCGTCCTCTATCTCGGCGTCTTCCAATCAAGTTTGAGTCCCCCTTGCAAACCATGCGTGCTGGAGCGCTTTTAATCATTCGATTGAGGTGCCCAGCTCAGTGCAGCCGCTGGAATTTTATGCGCTGGACTATGTCAGCCTCATTGAATAGCTCGTACAGCTCGCGGTTCATGCGGGATCTAATAAGACCGAAAATCCTGCGAAGAATCTTCCTCTCCAAGACTTTCAACGCTGTCTCATCCGACTCAATCACGGTTCATGCCTCTGCGCTATATAATAGTACCGGGAGTATCAGCGTTTTATAGATCTTGATTTTTGTCTTTCAAGAGAAGTTAAAATATTGAAGTTAAAATTCTCCATCGTCACTGACCGTCCAAGACACGTTGGCGGAGTGCGAGAAGTCACCAAGTACTTCGTTATGTCCTCATTCACCGCTAGACCCATGAGCTGAGACTGTTTTTTAATCTCTGAGAACGCCTTGCTGACTCGCCGTTCCTGCGTGCCGATGATATCGATGTCATCGAGGTAAGCGAGCAGCATCACCTCCTTTTGGAAGATCGTGCCCGACATACTCTGTATGTACGGACACTGGCGTAGGATGTATTCCATCAGGAGATTGAAAAAATTGCATGACAGAGCATCGCCCCGCCTGAAACCTCTCTTGGTATCAAAAGGGTCGGAGAGGTTTTCCCCAACCTGACAACGCTTTGTGTGTTATATAGCGTCGCCATGCAAAGACGAACAATCTTTGCCGGGATACCTAGTGCAGACAGGACATCGAAAAACTTCGATCATATCGGCTTTATAATCGACCAATAGGTGGTGAGTGTCTTTGTTGAACTCATGGGTCTTTTCCAAGATTTGGCATAATCTGAATATTTGATCACTGGTCGACCTTATTGCTCTGAAGCCACACTGATATTGTCCTATCAGTGAATCGGTATATGGATTACACAACTCGCTCGAAAGAGTCTTATATCCGATGTAAAGAAGACTTATTCCGCGGTAGTTGGCGCAAATAGCGGGGTCTTGTTTCTTCGCCGCCGGTCTTAAATAACTCAGCTGGCAGCCCGAATACTTAAAACATGAAAATAAAAATTTTCTGGACGTTGAACTATGAAGTTGAATAATTATTCCATTTATACAGAAATATTTCTTATAACTTACTCTGGCCATTTATTGAGCAATTTCGTATTAGTTTTGGAGTGAATATTCTCCTAAAACAATGGAGGGATTATCTGTGATTTTGAAATAAACAGTTCTACTTGAGCTAATATGGTTATTGGCTCGTTACGAAAACCTCATCACACGTTTTAAAAAATTGTATATGTCTATCTCCTTGATTGTTCGTGATAATCTCCAAAACTATGGAACCGATTTTGATGGGACTTGCACAGGCAAGTAGCTGACTTTTCAGAGAATAATAATATCATGTATGAAATTGATAAAAATGTGCTATGATATACCTCCATATAAGATACAAAGCAGAATTAGATTTAGTAAATTTTTTAAAAACATCAGAAGCATTGAGCTGAAGAGAACCAATGGGCGGTGCCATGTTTTCATATAGCGGTAAACATATTCAATTTCATACCTTCATAATTTCTTTTAAATAGAAGGAGAAGTGTTCACTGTGTAACACTTATTCGTCATATGCCCTATTAGACAAAGAAATTTAAGTTTTAGTACATTTATATATGCAAAATACATCAGAAGGAAGAAGAAGAAACACCATGTACCATCAGATCATGGAGAACTTAAACTAAATGTGACGTACTCCACAAATCTGCTTTCTTTGCCATTTCTTAAAAATGGTATAATTGGTATCTCTCTAACATTTCTGTAGCATCTCGCGCTGAAAGCATTTAGTAACGCCATCACATCGTCACCCTACAGAAAACCATCTTACGCTTTGTATTGATCCCAAAAATGTTTTTTTTTTTTTTTTTTTTTTTTTTAAGTATTCGAGAAAAGCAGAAAAAAATGTTTAATAATGGTAAAATTTCACTTCTTTTTAGTGATTTTCTTGATATTAAACATAGAATATATAAAAGGTTTTCCACGAGCTAAAATATATACGCCTCGGAGTGGTTATTTTCATATTTTCGACTAGATTGAACCGATTTTATATGTTTTAACATTTTTTATTTGAAAGTTTTAAAACTTTTTTAGTGGCATATAACTCGATTTGCTTGGAAGTTTGGGTAAAAACTTCATTATTGGGCGTCTAATATTTTTTCCCAGCCATACTAAGAGGTAATTTCGTTACTTGCGCAGCCTGCCGTCCACAGTGCTACTCTTTCTGCAAAGTATAACACTTAAGTATATGCACAACAAGCTGTTAGCTGTTATATTAAAACAACAGCGCTTTGATGTCTTAACAGTGCACATTATTACACCACTTTAACAGATTTTCTATGTCTCAATAATAACAGTGCATTGCAACTACAGCAACCACTAAAGCCAATTTAAAGTGCATTTTTAACAGTTTGCAATGTATCTACAGCAGCTATTTAACAGAAGACACGCCGGCACCGATACTGCCACCGCAAAACGGATGTGAAGACTTTTATTACGTTTTTATTTTACAATAAAATAAAAATAAACACATATAAGCATACAAAAAGCTTAAAAATACATTTCTTCTATCTAAAATATAAAATTGCGCAATCATTTGCGCTGTTAAACAACACCCGTGCTCTATTTTTTGCGCTGTTAAATTTTATTACTGCGAAAATTGAGTGTACAAATTTTGCAAGAAAATGCGGAAATCAAAATGCAATACGACGAAGACTAATAATAATAAAAATTACGTCTTTTTTTGTGTGCATCATAAGCATTATTATATTAGATGATGATGCTTGCTGCTGCTGCTGTAAGTTGTCCGTCCGTCTGTCTGTCTTGCAAATATTGTTGATGAGAGATTGGCGCATGACTACTTCCTCAAAATGTGGTAAACATAATAATTATATATGGTTTATGAGTGCTGCCGAGGGAAAACAATTCAATAATAAGTTGGATATTTAATTATTTATTTTACTTTACAACAAATGATGACATAAATTGAAAGTTGTTTATTGTTTAATGCAATGAATCGCTTCGGCGTGCTGTTGAGAGCGAGATTGACATGGAAAACTTGTGTAGTAAGTGGCCTGTGTGAAGTTTTTTGTTAACAATGATTAAATTGATTGTTTTGATGGATATAGTTTGTGGAAAATGTGATTTATAGCTTGAGGAAGTAAAGGGTGATCGAATTGAATGATGGCTTATATGGAACGACAGAAGAAAAAATCATAGAGTTAAGATTGACGACTTCTCGCAGCATCAAAGACAAAACAAGTTAAGAGATGTATTATCAAACCATCTAAGCATACAATTCCACCAGCATAACTTTTCAATAAATTTCCATTGATTCAACCGCTATATAACCAGTAGTGACGTCTGGTTGAAACTAAACATTGCCAAATTCAAGGACTTCAATTTCGTTATCAAAGATCATAGCTTAACGAACTTTGAAGAAATATGAACCGATGTTTCCGTCAATCCATAACCCACACCAAACAGTGAATTTTTGTGTATATAAGGACGATTTGAATTGCTCCTTCCCCAAATCTTCATTCAGTGAGCTTTTTTAGAGATCAATCATTAAAAACAGAGAATGTTGTGTCTATGTAATTTTAAATGTTTCCTTTAAACACCCAAAACATTCCCACTTTTCCAAAGGATCTTCTTACTTCTTTACTGTTCCCATTTCATAGCTGTACCACAATTGAATGCAAACATATGCCGAATTTTGTTTATTGCTTATATTGGAGGATACGGCATCACTTCCTTTGCTTGACCTTAAGTAGCTTAAATAATAAGCTAACAGGCAGTGAAAGTCCCGTGAAAATCGCTTCAGTCTTTTCGAAGATTAGTTGTAATAAAGAGACTTGGAGGACTTTCGATTGTGCGCACTTGCTAAAATTAAAAATGATCTGCCATCGCCATATTTTGCCTTAAACCGATCCAACATGGACGTTCGCATTTCAGGATTAAAGTAAAGACCTATTCATACGTTGCGCAGATGACGTCTGCATCATGATAAGTTCGCATTCGCCAGTAGTTGCCTTAGGTACCAAAACATAGAGCCCAAACAGAGCCCAAAAACATATCTGAACACGAGGACTGAATGACCCAAAGGGTGAAACGTAAAATTGAATCTTAAGACTAAACAGTGAACATATTTTTCACACTAAATAGAGGACATCCACCAGTACTAACATTTTACCCTCCATGTGGCGGTTTGGCATTCAGATATGAAGGATGGCCTCATATTCTCACCACAAAAAAGGGCAAATTTTGCAATATGATGCAATGGAGCAAATGATGGGCTGCCTTCATGAAGTCGAAACGAAAAAAAAAACTTCACCAAACAAAAAACACGCTTTCTCAGGATCAACTATAAGCACATTATTATCGATTATTGGTAAAATAATTGGACACGCGCGCAATACAACAACTTGCAGCGTTGATAAGCACAATCTCCAAATAATCTCAGCATTTTCAGAACACTCCATTTAGCACACACACACCCCCGCCAGACGATGCTGGAGGACACACTTGGTAACTTAATTAGATCATTGAAAAGACTGCGCCATACTTATAAGGCGAAAAAAATTCGGCACGCGATTGCAAGGGCTTAATATTAGGCATCAAATGATGAACTGCATACTAATCTATAGAAAGGGTGGGTGTTTATATGGATTGTTGGCCAGCTAAGCCAACTTACGCACTAAATAAACACGCTTTGCCAAAGAGGGTGCAGCAGCAGCTAGATGTGTGTTTTCTAGTTTGAAACAGTAGCGCGAAGACGCAATTTCTTTTTATGGAATTTTAATGGAATTTCTAATCAACCTGCAGCAAGGAACAGCACAGCACGGCGACAAAACGTCTACCGGCAGTCACACCTTATAAGACTTACATCCTAACTCTAAGCGTTAAATCAGTAGTCACCCCCATGCAGACAGACGGCTAGCACGGTTAGCGGCGGCGTGTGTGATTTCTTGCGGGCGGCAAGCCACATCAAGTCAAGTCAAGTATGTCTGTACGTCTGTCCGACGTGTATACGATCCCTCACTTGGTTTCTGTTTTCACTGATGAATGTTGCAACTTTTTGTGTTATTTGAGACGACACCGCAATAGCAATACCTAGCAGTGCACTAAAGTCGACGGTGGTTGTTTTGTTACCGTTTAGTTGCGTGTGGGTGTTGACCATGGGTGGGTGCCAAAAGGGGCGAGGCAATGACACAATTGCGTTTACACTTATTGTATAATAAATTCTACCAAAAAAAAAAAAAAAAAATCTACTTGATTTGCGATAAAAACAAAAATTTGGTGACTTTCTATTAAGGGTTAAAAAAGCTAATTAGATACAGAAGAGGAGGGGTGGGTAGACAACTTTAATTGCAATAGCAATCTACACAAACAAATTAGCTACCAATGCGTAAGCAAATATGTTGGTCACTTCTTATTTGCATGCTTCTGCTGGTGGTGGTCACTTGTTTGGCTCTGCACCCTCAAAATGCAGTCTGGCAGAACACCCTCCTCCGTATGTAATTTGAGCTGCATTAGCCTTGAGCTGTTTGCAAATATTTGCACTGACTTCTATGGAACTACTACGCCACCACAAAACAAAAAAAAAATTTAAAAAAAAAAAAAACACCACCACTAAATATTGCATATATACGAGGCTTTTTTGTCATCCATCATCTCTCATCAACACTTCAACTTGGCTCATGCAGTTGTTTTTAGACATTACTTGACTGCTTTGTGACTAATACCAGAGATTTGGTAGACTCAACACGAAAATTTGTATTTATGACAAATCCTACGCCAAGAATTAGCTTTGTTGTTGGTTTATTTAATTGGTATGAGGTAGTTTATTAAAAGCTTTTGTGGTTAAATACTGCCGCATTCAGTGCAATGAGTAATTCTTTATTTAAGTTAAATAATATGCGCTGCAAAATATGGGTGTGACAAGTTATAAACTAATTTCGTAATGAAGTATTTTGTGCTTAAAATATGATGGCAGCTTTATGAATGTGGGAAAGGAATGAGAAGGGAGGTGGAAACTCTAAAAAAAAGAGTACAGTTGAGTTTCTCATGAAAATTACATCTTATACAGCGAACAGAAGTATGTTCCACCCTAATCAATAAGCGCTAAGGTATCTTCTATTTACTAAAATGAAAAAATTTTGGAGAAGACATTCCATGCTTTACGTTAATGCTCCACTATACACTAATCAGCGAGTGCCAAGCTGCAGAAGAAAAAAAAAACTGCAGTTCATACTTAATATTGACACAAAAATCAAGTTGGCAGCTCTTTAATTAAGATAACTGTAAATAATATTTACTCTATGAGCAATATTTGTACCACAATTTGTAAACCAATTTTCAAAAACTAAATTTTAATACGATTTTATCGGAGTGGCGAGTGGCAGCTGCTCGAAGAGCATTCAAACCTCTTTTGTGACCACGTCAATTCCCACTAGTTATCTCGGTTAGTTAGTTATATGACCGTCAACAGTCTACCAGTCATGGCCACGTCTAGGAAGGCGCGCCAGCTTCCATAATCTTGTGCGCGCTGGCGCCAGTCGTTTTACATGCCAAGTACGGAGAGATCTCTTCATACCTGGTCCAAGATAGACGCAGTTTCCTACAACACTGAAGTTGAAATTCTCCATCGTCACTGACCGTTCAAGACGCGTTGACGGAGTGCGAGAAGACTCCAAGTAATTCGTCATGTCCTCATTCACTGCTAGACCCATGAGCCGAGACTGTTTTTCAATCTCCGAGAACGCCTTGCTGACTCGCCGTTCCTTACGCCGATGATATCAATATCATCGGCGTAAGCGAGCAGCATCACTTCCTTTTGGAAGATCGTGCCCGACATACTCTGTATGTACCGGGCACTGGCGTACTGGGGTCGGAGAGGTTTTTCCCCAATCTGACAACGCTTTGTGTGTTATATAGCGTCGCCATGCAAAGACAAACAATCTTTGCCGGGATACCTAGTGCAGACAGGGCGTCGAAATACTTCGATCAAATCGGCTTTATAATCGACAAATAGGTGGTGTATGGCTTTGTTCAAATCACGGTTCTTTTCCAAGAGTTGGCGTAATGTAATTATTTGGTCACTGGTCGACCTTTTTGGTCTGAAGTCACACTGATCAGTGAATCGGTATATGGTTTCACTCTATTACACAATACGCGCGATAGACTCTTATATCCAATGGAAAGAAGACTTATTTTGCGGTAGTTGGGGCAAACAGCGGGGTCTCCTTTCTTAAAGATAGGACAGAGAACACTGAGATTCCAGTCATTGGGTATGCGTTCATCGGACCATATCTTGCATAAAAGTTGGTGCTTACTCCTAACCAACTCTTCGCCGCCGGTCTTAAATAACTCAGCTGGCAGCCCATCAGATCCTGCTGCTTTGTTATTTTTCAGCTTTTTAATAACTGAATTGACCTCGTTATAGTCCGGTGGCTCTACAATAGTGCCCTCATTAACTTGTGGGTCCGGTGTCATTTCTCTATCGGCGGAATTTTGCGCTTAATCGCCTCCGAGTAGGTTGGAGAAATGACTCTTCCATAATCTCAGTGATTCCTGTTCAACCGTTACCAGATTTCCATTGTCATCCTCCCTTTTGGGATCATATTATTGCGGTTCGCATCGCAGCTACTCACGAACGTAGTGATGTGGATCCTGTGATAGAGTTATTCTGATGTCCAGACGGAGCCCTAAATATAAGCTTACTTAGTTTCACTTTCTGTTTGTCAATCAATCGATTGGTGTAAAATCTTACACCAACACTTTAAGCTGAAGCACATTTCTGGAGACCTATTGAAAAGTAGTTGAATGATGAGTAAGCTCTACAATAAAATCGCTCAGCATTTTGTTACTCCAAATCTTTGTGTACATAAATAAATAAGAGAAAATTCTGCAGTTTAGACGACTTCGAGATAGAAGAGGACCACAAAAAAAAAAAAAAAAAAAACCCCACAAGACAATACAAGATCTCCAAATTTGGTGTTCCGGTTTGTATGGCAGCTACAACTGATAAAGGATTTAGAACGATCTTTTTTGATACGCTTTATATGAACACTTGATGGCTCTATCTATTATACAAGGGTAACTAATCAAGTACTGTTAGGTGTTAGCTATCATCTGCAGTAGAAAGTTTGGTATTTTTTAGTAGCAATGTAGGAAGAACTTTCTTATTAAAATAAGGCACACAATATAAATTAATACAGACTTAATTTTAAAGCTCAAATAGACAATCAGACAGTCATGTTCACATAGACTTAACTTATGATTTAGATCAAGAATACATAAATATATACGCAATATAAAAAATTTACTGCATTATTCTGCCTTTAATGTCATATTTTGACTAACTCACAGCAAATTAGCTCTGGCTTCCTCATAAATTTAAAACAAATGTATCTGTCATGCGATATCCTTGCCATTTTGCTTTCACTCTCCTTTCCATTAAAAAATGGCAGCCATATGCAATAATTTCTGTCAACATTCTATAATTCCACATGTTCAAAATTCGTTCGACTTGAAAACAATTCCGTAAAAGCATTTTCACCCAAAAGAAGTCAAACTATTAGCAGCATTACATGAGAATTACCTTTCACACCACATTAAGAAGAAAACCCCTTTTCATTGAAAAATTTTTAAAAATTAATAATTCATAATTCGCAAACTACTAAGAAATTTTCATCCTGGCAGGCTTGAGAAAACAACATAAAGGAGCAACAAACGAAATAAGAATTCGCAATTGCGAATTGCTTTAATCAAGCGTAAAAATAATTTCACAAAATGCATGAAATTGCTAAGAGGTAGTAGAGCTCTTCTTATATGGGCGAGAGACATTTGCTACGGCAGCACATAAAGCAGCAATTTAAACAATGCAACATGACATAATTATTAGTTTTTCTCCCCGAGAAAACTCTGCCAAAGGGTGCAAGTGAAAGTTGCAAACAAAATTTATAGCATGCGATAGAAATTGTCGACCGACTGACAGACTGGGCGGCAGCGTGAGAGTTGCGTGCGCAAATTGGACTTGATTAATTTAAACGAGCTGCTGCTGCACTCGCACCTCGCATGGCCAAAGGCCACAGACTGAAGCACGCAGCAGACAAGTGAAAATGAAAGACTAAAACCTCAGAAAATGGAAATCAATATTGAAGCTAAACTTCGCAGCAGCAGCAGCTCATGTGTCGTTTAAACAGGCGCAAAAAAAAAAAAGAAGAAAAATCTCATCATCAGTCTAAAGCCCTGGGGTTATATACAGACATGGATCATCCACAGTGCACCCCATTGCACTGAAATCTGTACAGATTCCCAATCAACTGCTGCTGCTGCCACTTCAAATGAGAACGCAGCGCGGCGCATAATGAGCGACAAATTAAATTGAATTGGATTTGAGCAGGGAGTGAGCAAACGCTTTGAGCTTGGAAGTTCTAAAACTCAGGGCTGGATTATGAGGATATTTTGATGGTTTTTTTGGAGACAAAATTATCAAAAAAATATGAAATATTTTTAATGAAGTTTTTTTGGTAATCAAAAACCAGTGGTGGGACAGTTTTCTATGGTGAGACATTCCTTCTAGTGTTTCGTTCTGGACCAAAATATAATATTTTATAAGAATTAATGTAAAGTTTAAAATTTTTAAGGCCCTCACAACAACTGCGTACAACACTGTTGAACTTCATTTGCATAATATGCCATGCCTAAAGAGCAAAACCTTAAAATAACTTTTTGCTTCCCTAAAAAAAACCTTCACGTCACCAAAGTAAAAGCACCTCAAGCGTTTGAAAACAAAACGCTCATAAGTACTTCACCATTCTGCAATTATTTTAAGAAATTCTAAGATGCTGTAAAGCGAAACAATTAAATTATTTTTATTTCGATTCGGTTTATTTATTTTTTCGTTTTTTTTTTTGTTGTCAATAACAAGACTGACGCATTTTGCCTGAATTCGCCTCAATTCAGGGTTAATCGGTCGCTTTGTAGCTATATATGGTCGATTGAAGCCCTTGAAAAGCAGCCAACACTGCTGACGTCTGTTTGTTTCAGCCAGGTTCATGTAACTTTGCGCATAATAATAAATGTTTCTTCTTCGTTCTTGATGTTTTTTCATCCGAAAATTGTTTACAATTGTTCACAATTGTTGCGTTTTATTTTCACAGAAGCACAAACAATTCCTTCGCTGACGATTGACCTCAAACAATAAATAAACTTTTATCGATAATATATATAGCAGATATATATATATATATATATATATATATATATATATATATTACATGAGCTGCTTACAATATTTTGTATTTTTAGCTGATCTGATCAATCAACAATTGGCAATTTATAATTATTGTATAATAATTTTTAGTTTTTAGAGCAGAATTATCATATAAATAGTTTGTTGTGCTATATTTTGAAAATTTAAATTGATTATTTAATTAGCTTAAGTGATCAATATATACATGTATATCGAATTATTTATCGTACATATTTGTTTAAATGACTGACCTGGATTAGATTGCTCATTCGTTGACTGACTGACACATCAATGCAGCGCCAAAAATGCTTTATATAGCAAGTTTAAATTTTTAGATATTCCATTCGAGCAGAAAATTAGAGGGATGTCAAACTTCACCATTTAAAGAGCTCTTAGTCTGGATACTCCTGCACAAATTTAGAGCCTTTTCCATACTGAATTCGACTCTATCGCTTCATCTAGAGATTTATGATTGCTTTACAGAATTTCTGACCATAATTTTGCTCCATATAACTTTTGATGGACTTACCCTAAAGGATATATTTTGTTGTATGCAAACTGAGGTAGAAACCGATGCACAAATTTATTGCTCAAGAACGCAAAAAAAAAAAAATTTCCCTGAGTCTTCGGAGGGGAATACATCAAGAAAATTTTTAACAACGCGGAATTTGCTGCTGAAAGTATGGGTAAGATGCTTCAGATTGGTGCAAGTTATGCATCAATATGCAATTATTGTGGACAAATTTGGAAAGGATGCACTTGTCATTGCCGAAGGACTTAGATAAGTATTCTTGGTACTATCTTCCATACTCAATTCATAAAGGTCTTATTCATGCTTTTATTATAAATTATGTGCTCGTTCCTATTAGAGCTATTTGAGGAAGCTGCGGATTCTCGAAACAAGAAAAATAAAATTTTTAGAAAGCAACAGTCACGAGAAATATCACGAAATGAACATTGATTTAATAAATAAGATTGCTTCTAAGTACGGATTTCTTTTAATAGAGGTCTGAGATAATTACCCTGTAGTGCCTCAATGAGAAGTCAAACAGAAATCATATATAATGGAGATTAAAGTGAAATATTAAGCTCCATAACTTTTTTAAACCGGTATGAGCTATTTGATGAGGTTGACATAGGTCATAAAATTAATTGGTGGACGACGTAATATAGTACTACCGGCACATGTCGAAATGACCAAGAATGGAAAGATCTCTGCGGCCATGGCTAAAAACAATTGAAGGTCATTTAGAGAAGAACTCAACTGATTAAAACTTGGAGATGATATTGAAAAATTCAGAAAGAAACACATGTTCAATTATTTGTGTTATGTATTTTTAAAGTTAAGAGGAAGAAAAAAAATTTTGATCAATTTAAACTTCGACACCCTTCAGCTCCCTTCGGTATGAAATTAACCAAAATCGGTGTCAATTATTTCTTAATAAGAAAATAGTTTTTCAGACAACCTTTCTCTTTTTCTTTTATTGGGTTAAGAATTTGCCAAAACTCCACATTTACACCATAAAAGTGTCCAGTCTTAGCTATGCTTGGATGAATATTGGTGCAGTCAGAACAAGTTTACATGATTACATATGCATATACTTACTATACAGAAGAGGGTCAGTAATGAAATTTAATTTATTGTTCATGAAACCCTTTTCAAAAAATTATAATTTAGGTCCAGTGACGAAATTTTTACATACCTGAAAGAAAAGTAGAAAAAAATTATTAATTTAACTCTGCTATGGATATTAAAATATTTTAACATCAAAATTATTTAATTACCCTATCGCATAATACAGTTCAAAATTTTAAGCTGTAAAATATATTATTATTTTGGGCTATGTGCTTCATGCATTCAATAGCTACATAGTGCACTTCAATGGCAGTTCGTCATAGAAGGCTCGATTTTTTTAAGACGCGACCAGTTGCGCCTCAATAAAAATAAGCACTGAGAATAAATATTTTGTTAATAACTTTCCAACATATTGGATCGAAAAAACAACCAGAAGAGCTCAAACCGTACTTAGGGTGCTAACCTAAGCTCCGAAGAACAGTTGTTGGTAAAATATATACCAAAGATTTTACATAAAACTAAAAATTAGTTCCATCCTCCCCGTTGTATAATACATACATTCTGTCTATATAACCCCTTTTACTGTTTGATAGAAAATTCTTGGAAAATCGGCGGAACACGTGTTCATTTATTTCATGTATTGAGTATACATACCGAATTTGAAGAAGATCGTATGAAATCACAAAATATGAAATCAAATTGGGATACAATTTTTGCTTCTCCATTGTACCCTTTTAAGGAGAATATCGCCTTACCACGTTTTAGAGCATTTTCATCATAAAAGACTGATGTCGTCTCGTAAACTGCTCTCTAACATTAACAGTATGGGCTGCACACCAATGAATGAACGAATGCATGAATTAATCCGGTAAAATAAATCATAGGGAACATATTCACACCACATAGACCTTTTTTAAATTTGTTTACCCTCTCGGTGACCACCTTAAGTATATGGCGAGACACCACTGTAACCAATCGTTTAATATTAAAGAGCTCCCTCCTCTCCTAACTGGGACGCGTAGTATGGGTGGGTGGCTTTACTCGCAACTTCACATGCTCCCTCTAAACCCAAACTGTCCAGAGTTTTTCAATTGATATTACTTCTTTATATCCCATTGAAATGGATATAACAAATTTGCATATCGCATCGTAGACTCCGATTTTAACCAAACTTTACAGTATTACTTCATCCAAATATACGAAGTTTCATCTCTGTAACTCAAATGACTGCAAAGATGTGAAGATATATATTAAGCTATGCTTTGCCCCTCCAATTTTGATAACCTATTTTCTTCTCCAAGCAAAGAAATGACGTTATATATGGGGCGATGTTTTGCTCCTTCGATTATGATAACCTACTTTCCAGATCCCATCAAGCTCTGTACAAAAATTAAAAAAAGGTAACAGATAGAAATACCGACAGAATTATAATATTAGTATGGGAAGTATGGTCTATAAAAACTTTTCACACATAATATGAGTTTTTGTAAAGAAGTTTGTAATAACCAAAAGAAGTCATCAGAGATCCAGCAAAAAAATAAAAGTTTAAGTCAGGATCAGCTCAACAAGAGGACTTCATTTGTTTATCTATCCGTCAGTCTCTCTGTGTGTGTATGTATATAGGAACTAGTCATTAGTTTTCATCCAATCTTACAAAAAATGTGATAGAACATGTTGGAATACAGCACACAGACCGGGAAAGATTGAGTTCCCTAAATTTGTTTATCTTAGCTCATTGTTGGTATTATTTATTTGAAGAAAAAAGTTATAGAACAATCACTTTGTGACTGGTTCAATTACAATTGGGAAGAGTACTATCGTTGAATGACTCACCTTATGTTATTCCAGCATGGACTAGAGAGTCTTTATGGGATCTTCTTTCATATAAATTCTATTTTTGAGATTTTCTTCTAAAAATCATTTTATTGCAGAAATTATTTGTTTAAAAGCCGCAATGGTGTCTTGTATGGAATTATGCCTAAAATGGGTTATAAAGGTTTGACTTCTTCACTATACAGGAAGGCCCTAACGCATGATTTAAAGTCTTTATAAGGTAAAAGATTTCATTATAACTTGAAACTCGGTATGGTTGGTTCCTTTAGATGAAACATTGTTGTATGTGTCTATCAATGGGTGTGTTCTGTCATATTTTTGGAGTAGCTCCATACGAATTAATCACACACGGATGCCGAAATCCCTTTGAATCCCTATTTTTCACTATGCTTCTATACAAACCATATTTAAATTTTGTAAATTATTTCCATTCATGTTTCGGACTAAATTGGCAAAAAAAATTTCTAAGAATTAAGATGAAACCTTCCAAATCAACTCAACACATTCCACCTTTCGTAAGAAAAAATAAAATATCTTACTTTCATGCAATACTAGAAGATTATCCCACACAAGATTTGCTTCTTACAGCCTCACACAGTTCACAACATTTAATTAAGAAAATGCTAAACTAGGGGTGGGTCTTACAACAAACAGCCCAGACAGGACAGGCACCTTTCTAGAGCAGAGCATATTAAAAGAAAAGAAATGGGGTTAAAGTTCAAATGAAGTGCAAGAGAAGACAAAAAAAAAGTAGAAATTTAAAATCTTTGACATTTTTTTGGTGACAGATTTTCAATAAATTTGTTACAATTTGTAGCAAGCAATTTTCGGAAGGGGAGGAGGGGGTTGGTAGTGTTAATTTCTGTAATTTTTAAAGAAAACTAGCTAAAAATTTTAGGTGTAACCGTTTTAAATTTAATGCAGAAAAAATGCTCAATTTTTTAAACATTTTTATGTGCAAATTATTGGAGATATCATAAAGAAATAATATTTTCTTAAACATAAAAAATTAGACAAGCTTGTCAGTCAGGCATAGCAAATTATTGGCAAAATTTATTAGAAAAAATATCATACAGAAATTTCTAAGCATGAAATATTGAATTGAACTTGAGTTATATTTCACTGTCATCCTTGAAAATTCTGTAGAGAAAAAATTTTATTCAAAAAATAGAGAAATTGATATGCTTTAAAGACAATTGATGCTTCGTTGAAGATAAGTTTTTGATTTTCACAACGCAATTTATTGATAATTTGTTTGGAAATCAATCAAAGTCCTTGGAGTGTATAGTTCTGAAGAAATGTTACAGTTTAAAATGCTTTCAACCCTCTTCTTGCGTGACTTGCCGCTCTTTTTTGGGTAACAGGATCGTTTTGTCTAGACATCGATCTTGAAAAATTTCTACTTGGCATTTGGCATTAATCTTGTCTTAAAGAAAGTAACTTAAAGAGGGTGCAAGCAAAGTCTAAGGATATGCATAAAGTTCGCATGTCGCTTGTGCAGGATACGGATCAGTAAACGTGTGGCGGTTGCTTTTGTCAATTTTTAACGGGAGCAGAAATGTCAGTTAAGATAAAAGTAAGCCTATAAAAAATAAAAAACGAAATACAATTGTATAAGTCTTAGAAAACCGCAACAAATGTGATGTATATCCTTGCAAACCAAGCCTGTCTCGCTTGTACAAATTTAATTGCTGTCGTTGGCGTTAATTATAGACGCTGTCCTTAGACAAATTTCCTCAAATTAGTTAATTATATTATGCCGAACGGAAAAAAAAGGACGAAAAAAAATATATACACACGTGCATGCGCGACTGAATAATTAAAATCCTGGAGAATAAAAAAAAAAAACAATAAAATGCTTTCCAAAAAAAAAAAAAAAAAATACTAAAACAATTAGTCGGAAGCAATGCATACGCCAACATCATTTAGCAATGAGTGACAGCATATCCTGGCGGGCTAAACAACTGGTTTTCACAACCCTTTCATCTCCCAATTTGCCATCAAAGATTGTCAACGTTGATTTTTTGATGGACATATGCATCTGTAATAGGACAGTTAGACAGGCAGACAGACAGCGACACGGACTGCATGTCCTGCGACAGGACATTAGCACAAAAGCGCACACACTTATTAAGCAAATAAAAGTGTAGAAAAACAAAAACAACAAAAAAATCAAAAAAAAAAAAACATTATTTGGCAAAACAAATTTTTAATACCCTACACTTGCGCTACACAAAATGCATAATAGATACATGTTGAAGGAATGCATAAGACAAACTTTTTAAGATTTAAAAAATATTCGCAAAAATGTTTTCTAAATAAAAATATTTTAGATGAAAGTTTTGGAGCGAATCCAAAAGAAAAATATTTAAATTTATGCAAAAAATCCCCACTTTATGGTTGAAAAATGCGAATAAATATGGAGACAACTTCATCTCCCAACCAGCATACCATCTTCTCTCTTGTATATATCAAAATTTAAGATCTTTGTTGGATATTGTAAAATTCTCCATTTATGCGAAGTGCAAAAAATCCCTACTTTATGGTTAAACACTGCGAAGAAATGTGGAGACAACTTCTTCTACAACACAGCAATACATCTCCTCTCTCATATATGTATAGATGAAAATTAAAGATCTTTGCTGTATATTGCACAATTCTCCATTTATGCGAAGTTCCAAAAATCTCCACTTTATGCTTGAAAACTGCAAACAAATGTGGAGATAACATCAACTCCCAACCAGCATACCAACTCCTCTCTTGTATACATGAAAATTTAAGATCTTTGCTGGATATTGTAAAATTCTCCATTTATGCAAAGTTCCAAAAATCTTTGTTTAAAAACTGCAAACAAATGTGGAGACAACATCATCTCCCAACCAGCATACCAACTCCTCCCTTATATAGTTAAAAATATTCTTCATACTCTAGCTACATTAAGTCCTCCACCTTAACTTCCCAATTTTGACAAACTGTACAGTAAAACCAATAATACTCACTTTCATACACTTCACTCCAAAATAAACGATATTTGTGCATTCAAGTGTACTCATTAGTGTCGCTCTGTAGCATTAAAGGGTTAAAGAGAACTGATGTCTACAACAATGAAATCCAACCATTCTTACAACGGCTTACTCTGTCCGCTTGTGGCCAATTACATATGCAACGCGCGTACGCTCGGACCTTATCAAAATATGAAGAAGATGCTTGCTGGATGGACGCGTGGCGGCGGTGTTACACAGCATCAAACTCCCTTTTTACAATGATGCTTTCCTGATTGTCTGTTCTGTTTGTTGATAATATGCCTCACGGCTATCTGTCTGCTGTATTTTTTTTTCGGTTTATCTGGTAATACAATGCTCATCTCTCACGCATTATCAAAAAAAAAAAATATATCGAAACTTTTTGAAATGAAATTGGTTATGCGTAAAAATTTGATGCCACTCACTGTTTGCACAGCAACACCTTTTAAAGGAAAAAAAAGAGGTTTGGGATGCTTTTTCCTGTTCTGTTGCTCGATGCACTATTGTACAGGACAGCAGCTGGTGTTCTGTCTGGTGTCATTGTTATGATGTAATGTGTTACTTTACTGGTCTGTCTGTTTGTTTTGGATGCTGCTTCTGATGCATGATATGCAAAAATTTCCACTTGAGAGTCGAACTTTTGGAGAGGTGGTTGGTTAAGTAAATTTGAATATGGCAGTTGTTTTAATATGCTTTTTTTTATTAATCAAATTAAGGGCTGTACTTGGTTACTGACCAAAATTAAACAGAATAAAATATTAAATATTCTAAATTATTATTACACTTGGATGTCATCAGTAATAAAAGGACCCACTGTAACAATGTGCAGCGAAAACTTCATTTGAGTGGAAAATAAAATATCAGATACACCATCAAACAGAATGAATTTGTGAGCCCAGCATTAAATGGAGTTTGCTAAAGACTTTGTTTGAGCAAGGCTTATGGTCTCATACACATATGACAACTTCAATGTGAGATATATGATCCACTGAAGAAATGCAGACTAAGTGAGCAAAGTAGACTGTACATAACTCTACAGTTATATTTATTTGACTATAAAATCGGAGAATTAAGTTGGAAACTATTTGAACCAAACGTTGAGGTCATCAAAGGGAGACAATAACTAATTCGCTTCTGAGGTTATGTAAGCAAATATTTTTTATCCTTTCTCATTTGTTAAGTATGCCAGTTCAAAGAGTCGATTTCCCTAAATTAAAGGAGTTTTTATAACTAAATCTATGAAACGGCTGCTGCTATAATTAACCAAAAATTTCAAACTTCACAGATTTACACATCTTTTGCCAAATTACGGTGGACAACTTCAGACAAAAGATCTCCTTTTCGATTTAAGCGTTTCACTTAATTTGATTTCTAATAATTTCTTTACAAGCTGGAAAATTGTTTAAAGGCATAGAAGTAGAATTTGCCACGCTAGCCATTACGCAGGACTTGAATGACAGTAACAGGAGTCAGTCAGTCAGTCAGTCCATTTAGTAACTTGTGGCACATGTCTATCTCTGGCTTGTATGGAGTGTGTAGAGTGTTGCAGTTGCGTGACGAATTTGTGCGATGTCCTGCAGAGCAATTGTACTTTTAACTAGGCGGAATGTATGCATATACAAGGCGCACAGGGCGTAATAGAGAAAGAGAGCAGGACACGCGTCATATTTTAATTATGACAGCCGGCTGGTTGGCTAACAGCTCGGTCACTCACTCACTCAAACCGGAAAAAGTCAAAGTATGATGTGTGGACAGACTGACGGACAGTTACTAGTAGCAACAGCCGGATATAGTGTAAAGTTTTTACTGCACGCAATTGCAACCCCTTGTGGCATGCAACATGTCAGCTAGATGCAACGCTAGTCTAGCCTTAGTCTAGTTGTAGTCTATTGGTATGCAGACAAAATTTTACTTCATGTACAGTTGCTCAAAATAACATTTTGCGGTTATAGTTGATTCAAGCTAATATTGACAGTTTAATACCCTACATTACTGCCATAAATTTGTTGCTTTTATTTGACATTTATAGCATTTTGAGCTAAGCTGTCCGAGCGAGGGGTTGACTGACTGACATGCAAATAAAAAGGATTTATAGGACTATAATTTGCAACGCTTACTGTTTGCTTTGATTATTTCAATTGAAATTGAAAATTTAGGGTAGTACTCTGAGCCCTCATCTATATGCAATGGACACGTTCGTCAAATAAAAGTCGATCAGACGGACAATAAGTAAAAAAACTATGACTAATGAGCGCATTTATATTCGAGTGCAACAATTTCATGGCATGGCATAGTATACAGAAAGGACATCATGCGGGTCAGTCTGCAAAAAAAAAGTCAAGGTGCAAAATAGCGGCACGCGTACATATTCACTTGGCAACATTGCAAAGCCTCATGGTCAGTCAGACGGACTTGCATGTCCTGCATAATTGAAAAAGTTTTCGTGCGCGTTTTAATTGCATTACAGCATTGCATTCATGGTGCGCACTGTTACATTTCTATCCCTCAACTGAGGACGCCGCGCATGCGCATATTTAATGTAAAAATTCCAAGTGCACTCGTTGTGCTTCGCGTTATGATTTGACTCACTCACTCTCTCTCCCGGACAGTTTAAGTGCATTTATGCATTGGTCACTTTGTGTGTCCTTCACAGAGAGGGTTGTTCTTTCAAATGACCAACGGTCATTTCGACTTATTAAGCTTTCAACGTTCATTATTTTAATATTAGCATTGAAGGACGAAAAAAAAAACAATAAAAATAGTAAATGATGCCGAGTGACTGATGTTCGTACTGTCCTAATAATGACATGGATTAATGCCCTTGCTGACTAATGAAGTGGAATTTTTGATGTATTATTTAATGTTAAGCGCAGAAAATACTCGTTTTGCTTCATTTTTTCCCATTCTCCCTTGTCATTTTTGATGGGATGTGTGGTTTGCAACCACCCGTCTACGGAGATTCTCTTCATACTGTATCACCTGATTAATATACAAAAAAGTGCAGGATTTAAGTAAAAAAAAAAAAAATTTGAAAAATTTTTCCGAAGATTCCGAAATTTTTCAAACAACTCAACTACCCAAAATTTTACAAAACAACCAAATTGTATCAATTATTTTTTATATTCTCCTTCACTGATTCTCATTTAATGCTATTCAAATATTAATGCTCTTTCCAATCTCCAAAACAAAATTCTTTGGCCTATTTTGGAAACACCTCCAGCTATTTTTTTATTTTGACCATTCGAATGCCTTCATTTTACAGGTTTAAATTACATAGTAGGTGTAATATATGATGACTATGATTTTAGAGTGTAGAATTTATAAGATAGAGGGAAGAAGATTTTTCCATGAAATTCAACTTCCATTGGAGCCGAAAACGACTTTCATGAATAAGTCGTTACTCCTCAGATGATTGAAGATGGCGTTAAAAACCTCACTTTCTCCTTCATCAATTTCAATATGTCTGAACCATTACTTCTGAAATCTATTCCATTGATTTTCATATCAAAGCAAGGAGTTCTTAGAGATTGAAAAACAGTCTCGTCTTGTGGGACTAGCGGTGAATGAGGACAAGACGAAATACTTGGCGTCTTCTCGCCGGAGTGAGTATTTCGTCGCGTCTTGGACGGTTAGTGACGATGGAGAATTTCAACTTCATTGTTGTAGAAAACTTCGTCTATTTTGGATTCGAGATAACCAGCAACAACCACATAAGCCTGGAGATCAGGCGAAAATCACGCTTGCAAACAAATGCTTGGGCTGAGCAAGCAAATGAGAAGTGAAGCCCTCTCTCGAAAGACAAAAATCAAGATCTATAAGACGCTGATACTCCCGCTTCTATTGTATGGCGCAAAGTAAGAGCTCCAGCATGCATGGTTTGCATGGGAGGGGGGGCATAATTGATTGGAGGACGCCGAAATAGAGGACGACCGGGCACAAGATATCTCTCCGTAATTGGCGTTCCAACGACTGGTGCCAGCGCGCACAAGATTATGGAGGTTGGTGCGCCTTCCTAAATGCGACCATGACCAGAAACCTTCTAAACTTCTGTCAAACAATTGGCTGTATACCATTCAGAATTCACCGTCCTCCAACATGACCAGTTTTTCCAAAGATACAGATGATCCATTACTTTGAAGTGATGCAATCCCGAACAACTTTTGTAGGCTTTGACTCCATCCTTTGGAACATCCATATTTTCGAGCTCAAAAGCACATAGCCAGGCTTCGTCAACTGTTACAAAGTCATAAGCTTGTTTGGAGTCACCGTGGCTGTACTTCTTCAATATTTCTTGGCACCTCCTTTTACGGCGATGTTTAAATCTTCTTGACCCACAAATATTTATGTTATATTTCATGTATGCTGGTCGCCGAATTTGCTTCATCAGTTTACGCACAGCATCCTGCAGCAAACGACTGTACCAGTTCTTCACAGTGTCTAAGCTTGGTGCATCTCCGCCAAAAGGTCAAAGTAAGTTGATCGAAAATTGTAATAAATCATCGCTCACGACCCAATTCCATATTTCTTTCGAGTTGAAGAAGGGTTACGGCTACATTAGCGTTTAAGAACATCGAAATGCTGAATCAGCAGAAAGGACTTCCATCATTTACATATTCTGTTTAATAAGATGCATTCTTTATTAATTTATGCATTATATTCTATCATTTAGAAAAGTTTTATATTTATGGAGCAAAGTGATGAGGTGTACTAATGCACATCTTTTCAATTTGATATAATTTGTTAAGCAAAAAGTCGAAAAGTCTATATATGGAACTACAAAACTTCACCCACAGTTTTTTACATCAAATTATTAATATATGGTGGCAGAACTGATTATCCAATGCAGCACATTATCGATCAGTCTCCGGTACTTACAAAAATTTGCAGGCATAAGTCTGAAAATTTTACACTGGAGCACCTGCGTAGACATGGTGAAGAACCATTGAAGCTGAGTGGAGAACAGCAAATTAGTCATGCAATCATATCAGCTGTGCATCAAGCAATAGAATATGATGCTCGTGGACCTTTGCTCCATTGACAGTTCGGAATGGCAGTAGATGGAGAATTCTATAGTTTAAAATTTTTTGGAAAGTTGTAGCAAGTTCTGAACCGTTAATTGAAAATTTTATATAAATTCCTTGCTCCAAATTATTTAAAATTCTTAAGCTGCAGTTTTTTTTACTCTGTGCTACGTTTACACTTGGCTACTCCACACATTTTCAAAATCTCATTTTTATTATACGCTTTTGCTTCTTTGTAAACCAATGACAATTACATTCATATGCCCTTTCCATTACATCTCCAGCACGGATCACTTTTTGTAAGAACACTTCAGAAAGCATTTACACTTTTAATAACTTCCAAACAACTATTCTCTCCAATGCATCGAATGCAATAAAATAAAAGTGTAATCGATCTTTTCTGACAATTGTCCAAAACTCAAAACGTCCACCAAAACTGTCGAACAATTAGGCACGCACTTTCGAAATAAATCAAAAGAAACAAATTGCAACAATGCGACGAAATTTTTTAGATCACAGAACATTGATAAAGAATTTCAATAAAAAAAAAATGCTAAAAAAGGAAAAATAACTCACAAACTGAGATAAAAGATGACAAAAAATTATAGAAGAAACTGAGATGTCATCAAATATCGATCAATTTGCGGTTGCATGAATGTGATTTTTATGATTTAGAATATTTGTAACGGTTCGCCGGATTCGATGGATGATCATTAATCATTTTACTACATTTTATTCAAGCAGAAGTAAACTGCAAGTAATGCGCATGCGTATGTCCTTTAGAGTCCTTTATATGCAATTTTAGTGCTTTGTTGGGGCGTTCGTACGTAAAACCGCAAATCTTCGGGTGTAAATTTTTGGCGGCAATTTTTTATGTCATTAGTGTCTGTCCAATGATTGGCAGCATCATTAATCAATATGGGAAATATCGCTCACAATTAATGCAAATTTTTGCAAAGTATTTAGAGGAGCTGTACTTTTTTAAAGGATTTTCTGGAAATTTAGCCGCAAGCGGACCGCCAACTGTGCGCGCTCGCTGTCTAGCTTGCAAGTTGTTTGTCTATCTCTTTTTTATGCACTATTATTAGCACTTCAGTTGCATTATCCTTTTTTTTTCTTCTTTTTTTTTTCCTTGAACCCTAACCCGACAAACGTTAGACTGAGAGCGCGCACAAGTGCTGATGACACTTGGATTTTCGCTAAGCGACAATTTTTGTGCGAACCGGAAGGCAGAATCTAAAGGGTAAAACTTCATTTTCGGTTGCTCCCTCGCGGCGCACTTAAAAAAGTTAAACGCTTTGAGTGCATTTTGTTGTTTTTGTTTGTGTTTGCTGCTTGCTTGAGACGATGACGTCTCCGGCTGCTACTTGGCGCAGCAGGAGACATTTTTCGAAATATATAAACTCTGCGCCTTGAGGCGTAAGCAGGAGCAAAGAAGTTTTCATTTTTTGTTTAACCTAAATCAATAAAAAAGAAAAATACAAAGTAGTGCAGTAGCTGTAAAGGTTTTTAATTCGCTTAAATTGTCGCAAAAGGATATAAATGCATAGCAGGATATGCAATCTTGTAAAGGATTTGCAATCCTTTTCACAATTGTTTGCCCAACTGTTGTCACAGTTAAAGCGATTTAATTTTGATTGCCGAGTTCCGTTTTTCGTTTAACAAATTCACAGGATTGTACAAACATGCATGTCCTGTGACATTTGTACGGCTTTTGGTTTTGCCAAAGGATTAACTATTTATGCGCAAAAGATAGCATAAAAAGGAAAACAGCATTTAAACTGCTTTATTTTTGCAAACGTATAGAAAGAATCCTTTTTGGTTTTTTTGGTTTTTTTTTTTTGGGCGTAGCCTTTCATGTCACAACAGCCGCAAAGGACCGCAATGCAACAAACTGACATTGACAGAATGTCAGTTGCAGAGAGTCGACAGAACAGTTTGATTTCGCAATATTGCCTGACGACAGACTGACTGACTGGCTACCTGCCAGCATGCAGCAAAATTGAAGATTTGCGAACTTGTTACGGAATTTCCAATATCCTTAAGCCGTATGGCCTTTTTTTGCCTGATTTTTGCTACAGTAATTAGTTGCCTGTCAACGTTGATTTCTTGTCTTTGCGCTCTGTGCTGAGCAGAAAAATTAACAAAACTAACAAAGCGTATCCTGCGGCCAACACCTGCGCGTGTGTGTGTGCAGCAACTCTTTGCTCGCACATATATCCTTGCAGTGATTCATTCATTCATGCATTTATACTGATACAAAACATACGCCTTCTCTGCCTTGTGGCAATCTATCTTGTTTTATTTCCTTGGAAAAAGGATACAACGCCGCCGTTGTCGCTACCGCCTTTGAGACGACAAAATGTTGTCGTTCATATGAAAAATTATATACTACAAGCACTCACTGTTTGCGCTTCATTTGTGTGTGACAGTTTCAGGTCCTACCGTCCTCCCCCACAGCAATCCTAGCAGCATCCAAAGTACGCAAAATGTAGGCTACAATTTGTTATACTGCGCGAGTATTTCTCTCTCCCGGATAGCATATTACTGCATGCAACAGTAGGCATTGTCCTCGTTGTGTAGTAGACACTTCCTAGCTGCTTCTCGTTCTGGCTTACCGACGAGAAGTATCTCGAAATCTTCGAATGAGGTTGCCTAGAAATTGTTTGTTACTGCTTTTGCATTGATGTTTTGCAAATGATGCTTCAGCATATTGAATGAATGCAAGCACGGTAGCTGCTTGATATCATATCTTATGGAAGTATATAGTATATTGTATATATAATATGTAGGTCGGTCGTTCGTTCGTTCTTTGTCTGCAAAGGCGTACAATAATATTTTTTTTTTGAGTTGACGAAGAACGCTTTTGGACGCAAGACAAATTGGCTATTATGCTTGGCTTCTTTTGCTTTTTTTTGAATTGTAGACAATTTCTTAAGGAAGTTTTTTTTAGTGGATTAAAAACTTGGAGGTTTTTTTCATTTCAATTATTTGTAAGTGATTTATAATAAAATAGAATGTAGAGCATTAATGTACATCTTTTCAATTTGATTTAATTTGTTTAGCAAAAAGTCAAAAAGTGTAAATATATGAAACTACAAAACTTCACCAACAGTTTTTTACATCAAATTATTAATATATGGTGGCAGAAGTGCATATCCAATGCAGCACATTATCTATCAATCTACGGTACTTACAGAAATTTACAGTCGTAAGTAAGAATAAATTTGCACTGGAGGACCAGCGTAGAAATGGTGAAGAACCATTGAAGCTGAGTGGAGGACAACGAAATATGCATGCAATTATATAAGCAGTGCATCAAGCAATAAAGTGTGATGCACGTAAACCTTTGCTCCATTGGCAGTTAGGAATGACAGTAGTTGGAGAATTCTATAGTTCAAAATATTTTCAAAATAAACTTATGTAGCAAGTTCTGTGACGTTAACAGCGTGAAACAAAGTAAATTTATACTCTATACTCTACCAAAAATGTGGGCAATTTTAAATTAACTTGTTCTCCACGTACTAAATTTTCATGAAGGCAAAAAGAAATTTAAATGGTTTTTAATTGTCTATAATAAGGAAAATAATTTCCATTTTCAGCTCAGCAGAAATAGTATACGACAACATACTCTCTAAGATCATAAACATCATTTATGGTGAAGATTCATGCGCTTTATCAAGGCGAAATTTTATATAAAATCCTTACTGCTTCCACCATATTAGCTAAAATTCTCAAGCTGCAGATTACAAGTTAGAAAAAATACTTCTTCATACTTCATAATTTGTTATTCTTCTTTGTTTCATATTAGAGGGCTGAAGTTGCATCATAAACTACGCCGGTCTAAAAAAGAAGCATATTACTTTGACATATTTAACTAATCCTTGCAAACAAATAAAAATTAGTCATTAGAATAAACTTAACTTCTTTGAAGAACACGATGGAATACAATTTCAATCTTACAGACGACTTGGCACTTTCTTCTGCACTTCCTAATGCAATCCTTTGCCGCTTTCACTGTCAATGATCAAATGGAAAACCTTTCTCAAGCTACGTCGAAGACATTTACACGAAATGCGCAATTTTCTGCATGAGTTGGCACAGTCAGCAACGACAGACAAAACTGATTACACGAAACACGGCGCAACATGTCAAATTTAATTGAAAATCTCGCAGGATAGCAAAATGCGTTGTTCATTTACAGCAGAGCGCACCTTTTCAACAGCGATTACAACGAATAATTGTACGCTACTACTACGACTAGAAAGGATAATGTTCGAGAAGACGCGCAGACTACATTAGCCCTTTTTAGTGTTCTTTTTTTTTACTCTGCTTGCATTCTAATTTTTCACCGTTCACTGAAGCTGCACAATTGGCGCTGCTGCTGCTCTTGATCCTGTCAAGGATATACGATGTATGTACTACGTATCAAATTAAAAATCATTTAAAATTGTAGCCAAGCCAGCATCTTTTGTATAAATAAAGCATATGTCGGCTGACTTGACTGCTACTGTTATCCTTGGATAACACTGCTGTGCCACAGAGATAACTTCGTTTAATTTTTTCGTCTTCTTCTTCATGCCATTTTTGATTTATTTACGCCATTTCAGCAATACAACTTGTAAAGGAGTCCTCACATAAGATGCTGCTGCTTTCTGCCTTCTTTAATGAGTTTTAATTTTGTGTTTTACTTGTTTTCGCGCTCCTTTTTGCTCTGCGCATATTTTCATGCGACTGTCATAAATTTGAAATTATGGTTTCTTCGCGCGTTTGTTGTTATCCTGCATTATTATCCTGGGGTTGTTATTAATGTAACCCCTTTCATTTTATTGCGCATTTATTGCGCACGGTGTTTGCAAATATACGCGTAATATTCTACGCTTATTAAAAAAATTTGGTGGAAATTAAATTGACAAAATAAAAGGAAATATTTTATGTCCTATTTTGGTTGAGCGCTATTAAAAATTTGACGCGTGTTAATCAGATCCGTTTTAGGTGTTAAGTTAAGCCGTAAAGTATTTGGAAATTAAAAATTAAAGAGTCGTTGAAAATGTTTTCATTTCAAAAGTATTCTCTTATGTTTCTGTGGTGGCTCCCGACTAAGTGCATTGAATATATTCCAAAATATGTACCAAAAAGGATAATTTAGATGGTACATTACAATTAAATTATTTCAAAATACTTCTGTATAATATTGAATTAGATATTATTAATAACCGGCAAAGATCTACAATTGTATTATTAATTCGGTCCTTCGAGCCGGATAAAAATATTATTTACTGTATTTAACCAAAATAATTTTAACTATTACAGTAAGAGTTGTTCTGTTATCCATCATTTATCATAAAAATGTAGAACGAAAGCACATATACCAATTGCAAATGGTGCTTCGAGCCGGATTTCAATATTACAATAAATGTGAATTTAACCAATATAGTTTCAACTTGAACCCTTATAATTGTTCTGTTTCACATATTTAAATATAGAAACTTGGAACAAAAAACCAAATGATCCTTTGAGCCGGATTTTAGTATTAATTATTTTAACATAGAATTGTTCTATTTTCCATTATATATAGAAATATAAATGGAAAGAACAAAAATCAATTGCAAATGGTCCTTCGAGCCGGATTTAACCAATATAACAACCCTTAGAAATGTTATTTTTCCACGATTTAACATATGAATATTGAAAGAAACAAAAGAAAAACAAATTGATATGGTTCTTCGAGCCGGATATTTATATTAATTAAACCCAACTCATATAATTTTAACAATTACCCTTAGAAATGATCTGTTTTCAATAATTCAACATAGTAATATAAAACGAAAGAACAAAAATCAATTGCAATCAATCAATCCAACCGGATATAAATAATAGTTAATTAATTTATCGAATACAATTTCAACTGTTACATATAGAATAGCTTACAGTTTCATGATTTAATATAGAAATGTAGAAAGAAAGCAGAAACCCCAAATTCAAATGGTCCCTCGAGCCGGATATTTATATTAATTAAATTAATATAATTTCAACCATTACACTGAGAAATGTCCTGTTTTCCATAATTCACCATAGAAGTATTAAAAGAAACAAAATAAAACCAAATGAAATGGTCCTTCGAGCCGGATATTAACATTAATTAATTTCAACTAATATAATTTCAATTATAACCCTCAGAAATGTTTTGTTTTCCATAACTCAGCATAGAAATATTAAAAAAAACCGAAATAATATCAATTGAAATAGTCCTTCGAGCCGGTTATTAATATAAGTTAATTATTCAACCAATATAATTTCAACCGTTACCCATAGAATTATTTTGATTTGTATGATTTAATATAGAAATGTAGAAAGAATGCAGAAAAACCAATTACAAATGGTCCTTCGAGCCGGATATTAATACAAGTAAATTTAACTTAAATAATTTCAACTATTACACTTAGATAATTTATATTTTTATAATTTTACATAGAAATATTAAAAGAAATAAATGAAATCTAATTGCAAATGGTCCTTCGAGCCGGATAATAATATTAGTAAGTGAATTTAACCAATATAATTTCAACTGTTACCCTTAGAATTGTTCTGTTTCCATGATTTAATAATGAATTATACAACGACGTAATAGAAACTAATTGTAAATAGTCCTTCGAGCCGGATATTAATATTAAATTATTGAGTTTAATCATTATTTTTAAAAATTGTTTTTATTTTCTATTATTTTTAAGTAAAATTTTAGAATTAGATAAGAGAACACAAATGCACATGTTCCTTCGAGCCGGATATTTAAATTCGTTTATGAATGGTTTATTATAGAACCAGATAACAGAATACTAATGCTAAAAGCAAGGTCAAAAGATAAATCTGAAATGCATTTCAGAGAAATATTATTATTTTAGAACCAATCAACGGCCTCCGATTCAGCTTATGTAAGCTACGACAGTTAAGACACTGAAATGTGACGTTAAGACAATGGAGGACATGCTACTAGGCTATTGTCTGCTAAAAGCTAATGAATTCAATAATTCTGCACTACAAACTGCTGAATGGCTACTAAGAATGCGTAGTAAAGTGTAAGTCTTTGCGATTTCAGTAAAATACGAATTTAATACTTAAACGCGCTTATAATTCACAACTAGTTCTAACAAGCTGCATATTAATTATTGCAGTTGTCTATCATTCTACATAAACTATATCGATTATCTATCATAAATAAATGCATGCAGTGAGAGTGTCTGCATACCTCACGACCAGCAAAATATGCGACACATTTCTTTGCTTTCGAATCTAATCCTTGTCAATTACAATCGATTCGTTAATGTCAAAGTGTTTGCGATGCTACGTGCTCTAGCAGCAGGCTAATCAATCAATATTAAGTTGCCATTTAAGTACTTTTGTACACAGCTTGTATATTGATTGACCCACAGTCAGTGTCAAAGGGTTGAATATGACTCATTAACCCACTGACAGCTGTCAAAGCCGCAAAGCAAAAACTTAACTGAAAGTGAAACTTGCTGCTGTACAAATCAAAATTATAATATTTTCTATTTCTTTTTTTGTTAAATACAAACAAAAATCTTTGTAAAACAATTGTGCACTGATTTAACTGAAATAATTTACATGATAAACGCAAGCGAAAAAAAATATAGTTTAGAAAATTCTATTCTATTGTAGATACAACCCTTTCTGAAGGTCACACAGCATCTTGTAGCTTGTAGTTTATTTGACATTCTTGTCAAATGTTTTCACCTTTATTCTTTTTTATGTCATACAAACAACTCTGAGATACATTTGCTGCAAAGGTAGGGCAGGGCAGCAGATGCGATGCTACAGATACAAATACTTTTTGTGTACAATTGTAAAACTGAGGCGTTTTGTTTTTAATTACAAATTTAATTAGCAGCATTTGTTTGCATTGTAGACAATATTTGTAGCCATTTAATGTTGTGCCTTGATTTATGTAGATTTTTATAGTTCCTTGAAGTACTTAAAAGTATTTTTTTTTATTAACTTTAACAGCAAGCAACCGCATGTGACAGACAGTTTACGCTTTTTAACATTTCGAAATGTAATTCATCAAAATAATGTCAAATCATGCTGCGGCTGAATTAATAAACTCAACCAAAACAACAAAAAAAATATAAAAATTATGAAAACGCCAAAAAATCCTTAGTCTATTGCGCATGCGCAGCTGTCCCAACAGCATAATTTTCCATTTCAAAATCTATTCTTTGAGCACTGAAGAAGCTGTCATGTTTTGAGCAAACACACACGCATAGATACTTTCTTCAAAAAAATCTATGCATCCTTAAACTGATTTGCATTTTTAATCTCATAAGGATGCTGTTTGCCATGCATTGTCTGTCATTTTACGTAAAATCTTCATTCATGTCCTATTTCTTTTGCGGTTTTCTCAAGCTGCAAAGCAAGTTGCCCAAAAAAAGTCTTACTGTGGTTCCCGAGAAAAAAAATGTCTCATCATGCTGCATACTCTACTTTTTTTCTTCATCTACATTACATGATTTTTTTTCGCCGTTGTTAGTTCGGTTAGACTTTGTGATCTACATATATTTAATCCAGGATTTGTAACACCCCAAAAAAATATATCATCTTGTCTGCAGCATGATGTTGCGTCTAATCTTGTCATGTCATGTCAGCAATGTCTCAGGGTGTCAGTCACGCTTGAGCAATTATTCGTAATTAAAAGTTGTTATTATTTTTTTTTTTTAGATACACAATGTGAACCATTTGAGATTAGCTTTCTAACAGCGTAGAAGAGGAGAGTCAAGCGGATTTTAATGTTTGCAGATTTTTGTCTAAATTGTAGCTTTAGAATGTTTGTTCTGAGATTGTGAGATCCTTTTTTTTATAAGCAGTTTTGCAAATTTTAGAAGTTAGTTACTTAAGATCTGTGATAAGATACAGCAGAATCGTTTTAATTCTAAGTTGTGGTTTGCAGATACAATGTATAATGTTTGCGAATAATTATGATCGACGATTAAATTAATTGTATTTCTATGAATTTATTTCTATGCATTTATAGTAAAAAAAACCGTATAAAAAAGTTTTACATACAAAAACTCATAGAATGGCGGCTAGTTTGTAGGAGGGCTACACCAAAATCTGAGGGGACACGCATGTTCGTATATTTTTGTCAAGTGAGACTACATGAACAGGCACCATATCGACTTTAAAGTTGATATTGACTTAAATAAAAAAGTTTTACTTACAAAAACTCATAACTAGGCGTTCGGATTGTACGGAGGTCATCCCAAAATGTGCGGATGCTGATAAATAGGCACCATATTGATTTTTAAGCTGATATTTATATATAAAAAAACAGTTTTACATACAAAAACTAATAAGTTGGTGGTTAGTTTGTATAGAGACTACCTCAAAATGGTAGTGGACACGCATAATAATATATGTATGTGAAGTGGACGTCTATGAACAGGCACCAATTCGATTTCTGTGCTGATATTGGCTTAAATAAAAAAATTGTACATACAAAAACTCATTAATTGGTGGTTAGTTTGTAGGGAGGCTACCCCAAAAAGTGGGAAGACACTTCTTTTTGTTTATGTATGTGAAATAGGCATCCATAATAAACCACTCTCTCGACTTCTCAGCTGATATTGATATAAATAAAGAAGTTTTTCATACAAAAGTTCATAAGTGGACGGTTAGCTTGTATATGGGGTAACCCAAAAAGTGGGAAGACACTTCTTTTTGTATATATATGTGAAGTAGGCATCCATAATAAGCAACCATCTCGATTTCTCAGCTGATATTGATTTAAGAAATAAGTTTTTCATACAAAAACTCACAACTGGGCGGTTAGCTTGTATATGGGGTAACAAAAAAATGGAAGACATTTATTTTTGTATATATATGTGAAGAAGGCAACCGTAATAAACCACTCTCTCGACTTCTCAGCTCATATTGTCTTAAATAAAAAAGTTTTACATACAAAAACTCATAAATTGGTGGTTAGTTTGTATGGGGGCTACTCCAAAAAGTGGGAAGATACTTCTTTTTGTATATGTATGTGAAGTAGGCATCCATAATAAACCACTTTCTCGACTTCTCAGCTGATATTGATATAAATAAAGAAGCTTTTCATACAAAAGCTCATAAGTAGGCGGTTAGCTTGTATATCGGGTAACAAAAAAGTGGAAGACATTTATTTTTGTATATATATGTGAAGAAGGCAACCGTAATAAACCACTCTCTCGACTTCTCAGCTCATATTGTCTTAAATAAAAAAGTTTTACATACAAAAACTCATAAATTGGTGGTTAGTTTGTAGGGGGGCTACTCCAAAAAGTGGGAAGATACTTCTTTTTGTATATGTATGTGAAGTAGGCAACCATAATAAACCAATTTCTTGACTTCTCAGCTGATATTGACTTAAATAATAAAGTTTTACATACAAAAACTCATAAATTGCTGGTTAGTTTAAATGGGGGCTACCCCAAAAAGTGGGAAGACACTTCTTCTTCTTTTTATATATGTATGTGAAGAAGGCATCCATAGTAAGCAATCATCTCGACTTCTTAGCTGATATTGTCTTAAATAAAAAAGGTTTTACATAAAAAAACTCATAAATTGGTGGTTAGTTTGTATGGGGGCTACTCCAAAAACTGGGAAGATACTTCTTTTTGTATATGTATGTGAAGTAGGCATCCATAATAAGCAACCATCTCGACTTCTCCGCTGATATTGATTTAAGAAAAAAGTTTTTCATACAAAAGCTCATAAGTAGGCGGTTAGCTTGTATATGGGGTACCTGAAAATGGGCGAGGACACGCAAATTATTATCTATATATAGATATATGTGAAGCTACTAACTCGACCTAAGAGCTTCTTCCTCTTCTCAAAATCTCAAAATTTCTGCATTAAAAAAATAGAAGTTGACTACTAACGTAGTGGCGTATCACCCAATAATTCAATGACCCGTAAGACTTCACACCATAATAGAGCTGTATAACATTTGCTGAGAATCAAATCGGATGTTCGTTTAAGAGCTTAGTGGTCAAACATGTCTTTAACTTAGGCCAACTATTTCCGTGAAGTAGAATTGTGTTTAATCTGTTGCCTGGTTTCTATGCAGCCATAGGTATTCCAACCGTATCCAGACTTATAACTGCTGCACAATTTTGCTCTATATTCAGCAGCTAGATGAGTTGGATGATTATACGATACTCGAGTAGAATGAAGGATTCTCTATTCCCCAATACCGGCGAACAGATATGTCTTCCGACTCTTTGATATATGTATCTTGAGCTTTGAGTCGTCAATAAAGATATTGGTGTTGTTAGCTTTATAATGTTGGAATTGGGAGCCTTTTCTTTGTCAGAACCATAATAGGAATACTATAATCGATACTTGATGAAAGAGACTCTTTGACGTCAGAGCATCGACGACTATCCGAAGGTATTAGAAGCAGTCCGAAGGTATCAGAGCTCCAAGATGAGTTTTCTCTGTCAGCTTTAAGGCTGTGATATGGGATTTCCCCACTTTTTTTCAATAATGAAATATGATCTATTTCTAGCATGACTAGCTGTTACTCAGCTATTAAGAAGTTATTATATATTGTAGCATAAAGTCTTCCATTGACGATGATTAAAGAAAATCTTCAAAGAAACTTCACCAAAGTAAAACGTATGCAACTATTTGAAACAACCTTCACAACAGTTCCGATTTATATGGCGCAACTGCAATATAAACCAAAAAATGTTTACACACTCAGATACAAATCTAAACGTTCATAACTTCATTCAGGCGATATATAATGTCTAACTTCCTTTTAAAAGCGTCTACAAAAAATACAAAAAATCTAAATTCAAAATGCCGCATTGCCTGCAACGCCATGAATCAGCGCAAATATTTGCCAACGTGGTCGAATGCCGTCTAAAAATGAGCCTCTCAAATGGAAAAGCCACAAAATTAGCTAAGCTGTCATACATACTAAATGGAATGTCCTCCAGCGCTAAGCAAGGCAAATGAAAAGCAAATTTCCAAGTTGTGCAAAAATTGAGGCTAATCAAAGTAGGACAGAAATGTTGTGTAGTGTAAAAGGCAAGAAAACGAAAGTAAAGAACAGCTCAAGGCAGTCAACGAAAGAAAAAGCAGTAACTAAGCATTTTAAATGCAGAAATGCAAATTTAAATTTACGACAGGATGTACACAGGACGAAACGAATGAGAAGCCGCAAAATCATTTGCTTTAAAAACCAAACCAAACCGAAATACCCAAGGCAACGTTTCTATTTTTAATGGCACTAGAGACGAGTGTGAACAATGCTGCGCTGTCCTGTAGGTCATAAAATTGCTAAAGAGACAATAAGACACCACAGGACATCTGAAGTACTTACGAACGACATATCATAATAGCGAGTTGCAGTTGTAAGTCTTTTGAGTATTTTTGCATTATGACAAGCTGGCAGGCAAGGTGTTCTCGAAATTGTTTAGAATTCAATTCAAACCTTTGGAGAAAGAAGTTACTAGAAGAAATATGGCACATAAACTGCAAATGAAATGAGCCAAAACGAATGCAATTGCTATTGTCGCCGCAACTGCAGAAGGAGATAGTTTTTGAAATCTTTATCGACAAGAATTATGGAATGTGATTTTTTAAGATAGAAATAAAAAAGATGCATTGAAGATTTTATAATAATTAACACCAAATTATGACATTAAATGCTAAAAGTATGCGCAGCAGCTAAACAGCTGCACGAAATGGTTTAAAGGATATTTTTTTTTTTTAAAGTAGCAAAAGATGTTTCAAGAAAGAAAACAAAAATAAATTCAATGCCAAACACTTTGACACACATTTCACAGCAGTTTAGTGCTACTCGCAAGCAATCGACAGCTTCACCGCACGCAGCAGCCTTAAAATCAGAGTAAAATCCTTTGGCCAGACTTGTGGACCACCCGTTGGACACATGCTGTGCGTCGTGCTTGTGTAGCACAAACTGAACTCGTATTGGCTGTTGGCTGCTGGCTTCCTGCTTTTTAGTTTGTACTGAACTTTGTTGCGCGCAAGGATAATGGAGAGAAAATCCTGCCGTAGCTATCTCTCTCACTCACTCTATTGATTTGTGTCTCGTGTTGTGCGGCATTATTAAGATATCCTGCTGGCGCTTTAGCGTTGACACATAGAACGCGTTAGCCGATTTTTGGTTAGTTCAATAGAAAAGACGATTGTCGAAGCGAGCGCGTGTTGGACCGAAAGAAAGTGATTATTTATGTGAAATGATTTAAATCCGATTATGGACTTTTTAATACCTATAATTTATGGTGCAAACTGTTTTTTTTTTCTTTCGTTCTTCTTCTTTTTATAGCTCTTATCCATAATATTTGTTGAGTGAGACTTACTTGGTTGAAATAAATTTTTACGTTGCTAAATTCTTATCAGGCTTACCTGTAAAGAGAAGAAGTTTAAGAAATTTTTTTAGTTTTATAATCAAGTTTAGTCTTAGATTAATATTAAATTTGGTATTTATTTATTTTTTTAAATAGACAAAAAGTTGAATTAAATAAAAGAGTTAATCATGTTTCATTTGAATCTTCAAAGTTTAGCTTCTTCACAGAAACCTCTGTGAAACTCAGAAATTGTACCGAAGGGAACAGATTAATTCCCGATCAAGTTCAATTAAATCGGCCCAATAATTGTATTAAAGTAAAAACGACAAAATTCCGAAATAAATGCTGGAATTATCTACTTTCAACTTTGGAGATTATACAAAAAGTCTTAAAGAAGAAACACTCCATATATAAAAAACTTCAGTAGTAACCACACTGCTTCTGCTCATCGATGATCCAGTCGCAATATGAGGTTAATAATTAAAATATTTCATTAAACACAGCTCTTTCTAAATCCATCTAAAATCATAATCTTAAACGGTCACACAACAGAAAACTTCACTGTCAGGCGGACAAATAGCAGTTATTGTCACTGTTAAGCTCAGTAGAGAGACCGTTGCATGGCGTACTGTAGCGATTCACTCCAAACGTAACATAACCGTTTTGGTTGGAAGTTACCGTTTCCTAACGCGCTCAGACAGTTAACTCTCAATATCACAATCAATGTAGGGTAGGGAACAGAGAATAAGAAACAGAACATATCAACATATCCGTTGCAACGTAAGTGTTACAATTTTCGTGACGATTTTTTTTTTTTTACTAACCGCGCTTAAGAAGTTTCACTTCTAAAATCTCCTAGAATTGTCGAAATCAACAACAAATGCTTTAGGGCACCACCCAAATTAGGAGTATGATATCTCTTAGCAATAAAAAGAGCATCTCTCCGTTTTTGCTACTTTCCAGTAAACCATCTGCTGACGTTCACTCTTACCGTCGAATTAGTCTACTTTCATTAATCAGTAAAATCCTAAAAAATATTATTAAAGAAAATTAATAGCTATACCCGTTGACGAAATACTTCTTACTCAGCAGTTCGGCTTTCGTCATGAACATAGCATTGAGACCCGCAAGGTAGAATAAAGAAGCTAAGTTACATCATCAACCAAAACTTCAACCGGCATGGTAGTAATGAATATCAAGCCTTCTTATAAATGCCTATTTTATATAAATGAGTCAATTTAATATTCCATTTGAACTTATTAATATAATCCAAAACTTTTTAAATGATCAACCATAGGCAGTGAACAATCACCAATCACCTCGATGTTCTCAAGGCTCTTGCTTGTGCCTACTATTATACTCATGCTGTAAGTTCCTCGCGTCTATATATTTCAAAGAAGATTTCAATATTTCAAGTCAATCTTCCAAAACATCTTCCACGAAGCCCTAGAATGATTGAAACAAAACAAAAAACTATTAAATTCCCAAGAATAGATAGATACAAGCTATCTGTTAATCAAATATTTCGCAATGTATTTGGTGTCAGATAATATTTGAGATTTTTATTTTTTTCTAAACCTACTGGGTTTCTTAGAACCCCTCACATGATTAAAAACATCCGTTCGATCATGAGGGTTATGAGCAAAGGTCCTTCATGATGTATAGTTTAATACAATCGTGTTTTTTTTAGGAGACGGATTATTTAGTAGTTCCAACTAATCATTCACTAGATTGGAGTCTATCATTGATGAAAGGAGGTGTCTAATGGGGAGTTTAACCATATGTGCACCACTTGTTATTTTGATATAGTATTCTCCAGAGAGAACTTCTATGATATGAATTTCATTCAGTTCAAGAATTCTCCGGCTCTTATGCCACTATTGTCTAACTTAGTTTCATCAGTACTTCTATACTTCTGAGTCCTCCTCAAAGTAATAAGGTTTGTTCTCCAGCCTTGAATTTACTATCGAATACTTTTCTCTGTCTTATCGCGTTTGATAGACGCATGATAGGATCTCCCCTGACTGAAAAAGTCCCCAAATTTTGATTTTGTGATTTACATAACGTGAGAGTGCTGAGGGTTGCATGTCTTTTCTAGTATTATTGAAAATGATGCAATTCTTCTTAGTACTCCAAGTGCATCAGTTACCCATTTCTAGGTGTCTGCGCTAATGTCTACAGACACACATAAACAATCTCGCATATAAATGGAACAGCCTCAAAGACAGAAGCATCACTACGACGGGTTTCAAGCATTTCGTGTAGAAAACGCGTGTAGCGGAAGACGCTTTAAGTCAAATCTTCTACGGACACCAGTATGGCAGAGCACATTCAACAGAAATAGTACTTCAGAGGTTAAGATCCATAGAAAGATTTTGTTTATTTCGTGTATATTTTCCGTGGAGGATAGTTTTAGTAATAGCAGACATGCTTTCTATGACACAGCTCCAATCAGCTAAGAGAAGAGATAGCAGAAATGCGAAAGCTCCAGAGGACCCATGGTAAAGTGGTTAAGGATGATTTTGAAACCAGTTTCACAACATTAAACACGAACAGAATCAATTGTGCGTCTCTGCCAGCGAAATAAAAGTAGAAAGCACGTTACAGTCTAGAGTGCTCGATTTCGAGATACCCTGTTATTCTATTGAACCATGAATTTGTACGGGTATATATTCCTGGGATATTTTATTTGGATTAGAGTATAAAATACATCAAATTTGTCGTTTCATCTTAAACTAAGTCACAATAAATTGTTTTTCTTACAAAATTCAAGGCAAACGAACATATTTGTATGGGGGCTAGTGCTTCTAGCGGTCCAAAATCGAAAATTGTATTAGAATTAATGTTAGTTGAGTAAAAAAACTACTCAAAATAGAACTGCATAATGAAAATGAGGATAAATAAATTTCTTTTGGAGAAGAAAGCAGGTATAATTATGGGTTTCAGCAAAAGCACAAAACGCATCACAATTTATTAAAAATTTTATTTTTTTCCCCTACCATCCACAAAAAATATTTTATCAACACACGCGCAAAAATTTAATCACTAAACACTATCAGCTGCTCATACACCACTCGTCTACGGTGCTTTACAAATTGGCTCCAAAGGTATCACATCGCCAGCCAGACCCATTATAATCGCAGAAATTTCATACCAAGCGACATTTGCCAAAACAGCATTCATGGGTGGCACTATTAAAGTTTCCATAAATTGAGAAACCTCTGCGGGATTATCATTGACCAATAGCATCAGAAATTCTTCAATCCAACTATTAATAAATTTGGTATAAATTTTGCTATTCATGATACCAGTTGTCTTCGATTTAACGCCACCAAGTTCGTATTTCAATTTAAACTTCTCAATGTGTACACCACGTACAACCGACGAGGGACGCAACACAAAACTGCCATAAATGCGGAAATTCTGAAGTTCCAAATCAAAAACACCAACACCAAAGATGCGTAAAATTTCTCCAAAAAGTGGACCAATTATGTCCAATTTGTAGGCAGCGCTTGTCAGTGGTATACTGGCGAAATTCATATCAAGCGTAACGGTGTGAAAGATATTGCTCCATTTTAGATAAGACATTTCAAATTCATCCAAATTTTTGACCACAAAATCGGTAAAGTTGCCCTGGAATCTACAGCAAAAATATGTTAAAGATTTTAAGCGTGGTTGTTTTTGCTTAACTTACGTCCAATCGCCTGTTTTGGTGTTTAGTTTATAATTGGAAACTTCTAAAGGTGCTAGGCGTGGTATACCCTTCTCCGGATAGCCACATTGCATTTGTAGACGTAAAAATTCAACAAATTCACGCAATTCATCATCGAAAAGTGTACGACTTTCCGGCGCTACTGCGGCTTCTATGGCTTCATTTGTTGGTATGGTAAGGCATAGGGACTGCTTAAACAGACCCAGTAAAAGCAGTATATAGAAAATCCGATAGTGTGGCATAGTGTCTAACCAGTAGAACACCTTGAAATCGACTAAAGATTTTGCAAAAAACTTTGTAGCAAGCTAAGCTATTTTTAATGACTAAAATAAAAGTTTTGGACGATAAAAATGCTGAAGTGGACAAATTGATTAGATTGGATTAGCTTGCGGGAGGGTAGGGTGCTTCTTTATTGGAGGAAGTACAAAATGTGTAAGAGAAAATGTTTTAAAATAGCCTGAAAGTATAATTTTAATAAAAAAAAATGTGTTCCAATATTTATTATTTTATATGCTTTGTGGAACATAAATTGCTGGTGAAGAGGTGGTCCTATTTAGATTAGAATTTTTTGCTGTTGTGAAGTCTAACACTTAAAGCGCAAAACTTGGAGTTGACGCTGGAGAGGCTACTAAGCAATTTCAATTGTTTCCTTTTACGAAATACATCACTTATACTGCAATGGAGAAACTTCTTTCTCTCCTTTCAGTTAAAAAATTTTGCAAGTATTATTTCAAAACTTTAGGCTGGTTGCACAATGTAAGTTGCTTCTAGCATAGCAGTCTGTAACTCTCTTCAAATGAATATAAAACATCACCCATATTTTTGGAGAACACATTTTAGCATAGTAAAAATTTGTTTTTTTTTTTTTTTTTTATAAAATATTTATAAAAACTTCGCATTCACAGTTTACTTAAGCCCATGGATCTGGTGGTGCAACACAGTCGGTGGCAGGTTCATTGTCAGATTGATCTCCATCATCATCACCGCTAGCCAAAATCAAATCGACAAGTGTCCAGAAGTCTTTGCCCTTCAACATCTTATTGACACGTGGCTTAACGGCATCTTCAATCATATCGGAGATAGCTTGTTGGTTGTTGTTTATACCACTCTCGACAATATTTTCCAGCTGATGATTGATGGCATGATTGATGCGTCCATTGCCAATCAGACCAGTAATGTCTGAATTGCATTTCTCCAAAGAAATGGTAGTCTTCAAAGAGGTAATCTTAGCAGAGCCCCACAACACGGGCAACTTGTACTTCAGAGTACCGTAAATACGCATATTAACGAGACCAAAGTTCAAGGTACCATCACCTTCATACTCAACGGAAATACCTAATTGACGCATAGCATCAATAAGTGTATCAGTATTGTATTTCTGTGCAGAGGTATTGATATTTCTGAAGGTAAAATCAAAGGTGACCTTTGAGGTAATAATGTTCAGCTTGAAACGGTTGATTTTGAAGTTATCCAAACCGTCGATCTTCATACGGAAGATGTGGTTAAGGGTTCTAAAAAAGAATTATGGGTTTTTTAAAGCAAAATTTTAGTTAATTGACTTAGACTTACTCGACAATACCGCGATGTAAATCCAAATCAGCATCGTCAATGCGCAATGGTGCTAATGGAGGAATGCCCATTTCGGGGAAACCACATGGCATCTGCTTTTGGAATTTACGTATGAAACGACGTGCTTGCCAGGAGAGTATGAACTGTGGTGCAACTGTTAAAGTGCGAAAAGTTTGTTTGGTTAAGTGACAACAAAGAAGTAAGCCACAACTCACCTTCAACTGGTACCTCGGGTTCTTCAACTATGAAGTCAACATTACCCTCTTCATCCATAACATCGGCAAAGTATTCTTGCAGACTGGGACGCATACGCTGTGCGCCGGGCAGTGTGCCGGCATAGGCAACTGCCACCAGCGCCAAAACGACTAAGAAACGCATTTTTTTTTGTAACAATAGACTGGGGAAGTAACACCTGCAATGGGTGGTTGCTTCTCTTGAACTGATTTCGCACAGCAAGAAACTGGCGATTTTTATAGGCTTTGCTATCAAAAATAAAAAAAATGGAGGCAAATAGCTTTGCTCAACTGATTACGCACAAGATTTGTGCTTTCTTTGTTTCTGCGGGCGGGTGAGGTAAGCGTTTGCGCGATTATCAATTGGCCAATTGAAAATTGAACTACGTATTATGGTGCTATCAGTTGAAAGTGGATTTAATTAATTTTTTTTCTTTTTTTAGGCCACTTTAAATTAGTAAATAAAATCCTTAATAAAAAAATAAAATTTTATACAGCTGCTTTTTATTGATTTATTAAAAAAAAATTTTATTAATTGGACTCATCCGCATCTATTATGGCAGACCATGGTGCAGGTGTTGGATGACAGGTGGGCGATGAATTGCCCAGCTGGCCCAATAGATACCAAAGCTTATGACCCTTCAGTTTTTCATTGATAAATGGTACAAATCGGCGTTCAATTTCGTCGCTTATCTGCTGCTGATGTCCATTGATAAAATTGGGTACTTCAAACTCAATGAGATCATTGATCTTTTCATTCAGCGAACCGTTACCTAGTATGCCACCAATATTGGAACGTGCACCACCCAAAGTGACAACACACTCAAATTTATAGATTCTTATGGAACCCCAGAAGAGTGGCATCTTATATTTGAATTGACCACGCAAGGAGAGATTTTCGAGTGAGAACTCCATGGGTCCCTTGCCCTCATAACGCACCGAAATACCTAATTGTTTTAACATATCCATAAAAGTATCACTGTTGAAGGTATGTGCACTGGCTTTTAGCTGCTTGAAATTGAAATCGAACTTTACTTTCTGACTGAAGGTGTAGCTCACCTTCAGCTTACGGATTTCCATATCTTCCAGACCATCGAAACGGAAGCGTAAAAATTGTAGTGCAGTGCTAAAGTTTTACGGAATTAGTGGACTATTAGTTAACGGTACTTAATACTTACTCAACAAACGATTTGGTTAAATGTAATTTCAGATCAGCATTGGTATAGGGTGATAATGGTGGTATGCCATAGCTGGGAAAGCCACACGGCAACTGCGTCAGAAAGTTCTTAAGTGCTTTCTTGGCCTGACCATTGAGTATCAAACCCTGTGTATCAGTTTGTGTTGCTAATTTTTTATTGGTTTATCAGAGATCAGAGTTTTATAATTAATTGAAAACACTTACGTTGCTCTTCAACTAGTTTAGCCCATTGATCTTCAGTCAAAAGTTCCAGCTCATAGGCAATTGCACTTGCCAAAAAGGCGAATAGTAGACAAACTATTAATCTCATCTTTTTTTTATGGGTGTTTTTTACCAACTATGCACTACTATAGCTGTTATAAAAAGTGAACTAACGACCAGGGCTTTTATAGCAAATCCACATACTGCAGTAATACATGACGGAAATTACTATTTAACAAGTTACACTAGTTTACAAAATCAGAAACATTTTCTGCACAACTAAACACATCATTTTTTCACCATAGATTTAGTTTCAAGTTTATAAAAATTACAGTTAAAAATTTTTTCATGGTAGCGTTTGGGAGATAAGATTTTTTTTTCGTAAAATTTCGTAAATTTATAAAGAAAAAACATATCAGTTCCATAGAAAAATAATTAGTGATATATAGTGTTCCCAAATGGTTGTAAACCAGTGTTTTTTCGTTTAGGTGTTCTCAAGTGTTACAATTACTGTTTGAGTTTGTAATCTTTGATTAGATTTACTGTTATAAATCAAAAAGCATTACCCTGCAGTAGAATGGTGGCTAATAAAACATTATTATCATAATTTGCCAATTTTTTTGATTGTTGGACTTAATTGAAAACAGAAATAAAATACGATTATTATTGAACTCTTAAGAGATTATAAATGTATTTTCTTTTATAAATTAAATATTATCGATGCTATTTTGAGAAAAGAGTTCAAAACACTTGATTCGTATAATCGCTGTCATCTAGGATTTATTAAAATTTATGTCTTTTAATTTTTTAGCAACGTATTTGATTAAGTCGTTGAATGCAATTTTTTACCGTTTAATCAGAATAATTTTAAGCTCTTAAGTCAAGTGGTTCCATTGGTACAAATCCATGCCATCATAAATTATAAAATTAAATCTAAACCTTCAAAATGTATAAATAAACGCCAATAGGCCAATGTAAAGGTCAGCAAACTTTGATAAGATTTTCTTTCCTCTCTAGGACAGAGCTGGCCAGAAAAAGAGCACCTGTCAGGAAGCATAGAGCATATGTTTTTTTCTACTTATTTCAAAGCTTCGGAGTTTCTTTTTATCTTAAAACACGCACGCTTTTTGCATGGACAGCACTGTTCAATGCTCCCATTCTATTTTTTTTTCTCTTACACCAAATCTTCAATTTCTATAATTTGCAAATTAATAAAGTTTCCCAACGTCACAAAAAAGAAAAAAAACACAAGTGGGGTCTTCTTCACTGTTATAGGTGGTTCATACTTCATTGCGTACGTTCGTTCACGCCTTCATCTAATCCATTTGCCAATCTAGACAAACAATTGTCTAAATTAAAAAAAAAAACTTATATATAGATTGGCTATAGAAAGTAAAGAGCAATTGGCAGATAAGACTTGAAGTAGGGCTATTCAAATCGTACTTCTGTGCTGCTAATCAAATCGGTACACCTGCAAGATCGTCAGGTGTTATCATAAACGACTGACTGACCGACTGCCTAACGATTGAATTACGAAGTTATGCTTGATTCTATAAAAGCCCATGTTGTGCCTTGCACTACGAGTAGTATATAAACTGTTGCTTTAACAAACAGTTATACGAGTAGAAAAAAAAAACAAAATGAAAGTAACGCTGGCTATTTTGGCGCTTGTCGGCTTTGCAAGCGCCGGCACAATCGTGCAACCGATTGGTGAGCATTGATTGAAACAACATTATTTAGATGCAAATTCCAATCAATCAACCTACTACTCTATTACCACAGATACCCAATCCATCTCAAGCACCGTTGTCGATGTTATCGAGGGCATACAGGAACAGATGCCTTGCGGTTTCCCCGGCATGGGCCTACCGCCAATGGCACCACTGCGACTCGAACACAAAGAAGTCAATATCGATACTGAATCGGTTAAGATGCACGGCTTTGTCGATCATTTCCGTTTGAATGGTCTGAACTTGTTCGATATTGTCACCATGAAGGTTAATGCCATCACCAGCAAGGTTAACTACAAGTTTGCGTTCAAGAATGTCAATGTTGATACCATGTACGACTTGAGTTTGATGCTTAAGAAATACGGTTTCACTGTTAACATGGTTGGCAAGGGTCATGCTAAATTCGCCATTAAGGATATGGAAATCTGGGGTACACTGAAATATTCGCTTGGTCTGCTGTCTGGTAAAATGAAGCTGAAGTCGCTGGAGGTGCGTACACACATCGGTGAGGTTGAGTCTGAAATTGAGGGCATACTCGGTGAGGGTGGTGTGAATCATAAGATGAATGACTTTTTGGCCGATATGGTTGAGTCGACCATTAATGAGAATGAGGATTTGATTACCGAAACCATTGAGAACATGGCATTGCCAGTGGTTAACCATGCGCTGGAAGATGTTAATATCACTGATATGATTGGTGGTGATGGTGAAGGCGGTGATGGTGGCGAGAAGGAGGTTTGCATTCCACCAGATTTCGAGTGGTAAAAATTGAATTGAACGAGTACTGAGAGGTGATATATTCTATGCTGCTTTTGCAATAAAGTTGTAAATGAAATAAAGAAAAATGTTATTTGAAAAATGGCTATTAAGTATAAGAGAGAGAGAGAGAGAGAGAGAGGTGTATAGTAACTACATGAGAGCGACTGGATTTTTATTGTAGTTACAAGTGATGGGCAGTGATGTAATAGTTAGTATCGGAAGTTTATATCGGTTCGAGAGAATTATGTTAAATGAATGAATGAAGTTTAGAAGTTTAGTGTGAAAAAAAGAGATAGAATTGAAAAGGAAAGGAAAAATGGAACAGAGAAAGAAGAAGAGTATAAAATGAAGAGGAGTAAGAAAGACTGAAAGCGACTGATAAAGACTAATAATAGATAAAGCAGATGGATAGAAGAAACAAAAAGGACAAGAAAGAATATATGGGAAGATAAAAAAGAAACAGAGAGGAGAAGAAGTAAGATCGATGGAGGGAAAAGGAAAGGAAGGATAATAAGGCTAAAGGGGATCGAGAAGTAGAGAATAGACGACAAAATTATAAATAAACAATGAAAGAAAGAATAGCAGAAGTAGAAAGAGAGAGAATGAGTCAGAGAAAGGAGTTAGAAGTGAAAAAAACAGTAAGGAAGAGAGTGGTAGTAAGAGGATATACAAATAGATGCGAAGAAAGATTGAAAGAAAAGAAAAATGAAGAAAAGGAATATAAACAAAGAATGAGAGAATGAAAGAAGAGGGAATTAAAAGCGAAAGAGCAGTCTGGAAGATAGGAGGGAGGACAAAGTAATAGAAGAAGGATATACACATAGATGCGAAGAAAGACTGGGAGAAACGGTAGGAATATGAACCAAGAAAGATCGACAGAAGGTGATTGAGAAGATTGAAAGACTGAGATGCGAAGAAAGATTAAGAAGTGGAAGGAAAAAATAACTAACGAAATGGATAGCGATTGAAGGGAAGAAAGTGTGGGATGCAAAGAATATTTGAGAGCAAAGGAAAGTATATGAACAATAGAAAGAAATACAGGTTGAAGGTAAAAAAAGATTAAGAGACTGAGTTGCCAAGAAAAATTGAGAGAGAAAAAGTTGGATAAAAGAACGACAAAAATTGATGAATGAAATGAAGAAAGAAGAACAGAAATTGATACAGTTTGAAGGGAAGAAAGAGTGAAATACGTAGAAAGATTAAGAGAAAAGAATGTGAAAAAAGAAAGAACGCCAGAAAGGGATTCACAGGTTGAAGGAAAGAAAAACTGTTAAGCATATAGAAGATCATGCAGTTTGAGTAGCACACACGTCATAGGTTTGAAAAGCGCTAGAAACAGTTTGAATAGCGTTTATGTTTAGCAAATTTTTAAGCTTCAAAATTTCAATTTATATTTTAACAGCAATATCTTTTGACTCTACAGGTCGATTTTGATGAAATAACCGCTAAATGTTACAAAAAATAAAGCTTTTTAGCTGTCAATAAATTGATTTCGAATAAACTGAACAGCTTTTACGTTATGCGCGCACAAACAAACAGAACAAAAATAAATTCTTGAAAAAATTATATTAAATCGAAACAGTTCAATTCAACATGCCCTCGGGAAACTGGACACTGTCTGATGAAAGTAGCAGCGAACGTGTTTTGAGAAGTTTTGAATAATTTGGGGAGCACTGCCACATATGATGCGCAACAAGGGTAGTTAATAAACGACTTAACTAAACAAATTAAAGAGTCGCCCATATACAGTGTACAACCATGAAATAAAGTACTGCTTAGTACAATATAAACAAGTAGAATTTAGAGCTTATCATAAAAACCCCAAGTTATTAGCCGGTAGCCGCTGCTAATCTTCAACTTTTTTTTGGTATATATTGAATATTATAAAAGAAATTATCTTAAAAAAAAAAACAAAGTGTATTATTAATGGGTGATTAGGTACTTGTTTAGTTAATCTAGCAATTGATTAGAAGCCTATAAAACTAAAGCACCGGAAAGAGACTAATTTAGTATTGCTGAGGCAAGTCAAGTAAAACGATGAAGTCTTTAATGTTGTGCGCGGTTTTTGCGCTGCTTGCAGTAGGCAGCCAAGCAGCTGAATTTGTGGATATTGTGGCAGGTAAGGATATTGAAATTTTGGCAACTAAAATCTCTCGGCACTACTAACTTCACACACACCTCTAATTACAGCCAAGGAACGCTCCATTTCTAGCGTTGTTGTAGATACAATCGAAGCTATGCGTGATCAGATGCCATGCGGCTTTCCCGGACTTGGCATTCCACCACTTGCACCACTTCAATTTTCACACAAGGAACTTAATATCGATGGTGATGGTCTCAAGATGGGCTGTGAGGTTGATGACTTCACAATGCACGGACTCAACGAATTCGAAATTCGTGCACTGAAAGTAAATGCTATACTCAGCCGTATTACTTTTGATTTCCTCTTCAAGAGCGTGAACTTCACCACCAACTACAACATGAAAATGGGCAGCGGTAGCAGCTACAAACGCAATGGTGGCGCTTTCTTTGCACTGGAGGATCTAGTTGTCACCGGTATTATTAAATATTCACTTGGCGCTATTAGCGGTAATTTGCGTCTGAAGGAGTTTAAGATCTTCGTTACACTCGGCAATGTCAATTCGAATATTGAGGGCCTTTCAAAGCTTAAAATTGTTAACAAAAAACTTAATGAAGTCATTGAGGAATGGTTTATGCTGGTCGTTAATGATAATACGGACTTTGTTGCCGAATGGACTAATGATACGGTGGTGCCTGTGGCAAATGACATGATTGGCGATAGCTCGCTGAAGGATATACTTGGTCTGCTGGGTGGTGGTGGCGGTGGTGGCAATGCTGCTGATTCCGCTGAAGGTGTGAAGTGTGTGCCAGCAGAACGTAATTTCTATCAAAAGAATTTCGTTTAAGCAGCTAATAAATGTTTATAGTTTCTGCTGTGGTAAAACCATTAAAAAATTATTAACAACGAATGTATTATGCACAAATAAATGCTTTATCTCAAGTGGCTTTGATTAAATATTTTGGGAGTTTAATCTAATCTAAGTTAGCTGGTTGAACACTTTTCAAGTAACTTTAAATATTTCAATGTACATTTAATAATAATACGAAATTAGGACCAACTGCAGGTAGTGCTTAGAATTATTGCAAATTTTAGAGTGGTTGAACTGATAAATATGGCTAAGCTTAGCAAGCCTCTTAATACTATTGCGCTATTATATTCAACACTTCTGATAATAGCTAGAAAGGAATAAATAGCAGACTGACTGGACAAGGTCTGATTTGCAGGTTTTATTTTGTCAACGACTCAATCATTTTGCTAAAGCGTCGCCCCTGCATATGCTATACTGGTTGTATGAGAGTGAGGTAACTGTACAATGATTCAATGGTACAATGGCGAGCGGATTAAGAGAGAAGTGCCATACAAATGTGTTGTTAGCCCTCTTATACTTCGATTCTCCCCATCCCAAGACCATCCCCGTTTTCGTCTCGGTCCGCGCTTTTATTCAGCCAACACCTAACCGGACCTAAAGAAGTTGCACTTCAAAAGAGTACTACTAGTTTAGGTATCTGATAAAGTTTACAAACTGAAGAGCGATGCATACTTTTAGGATTTCGTTTCTGCAAAGCATCCCTAAACGTAAGGCCTGCTTTCAATCTTTCTACAAAGCAGCACTAAAAATGTGCACAGTTCCATATCCTTATATAGAATATCCCTAAAACGTCGTCCCCGTTTTCGTTTCGTTTTTGTTTTTCATTCAGCCAATTATCCCACCGGGAGTAAAGAAGTTGCAAGAAGGTCCATTTTTTCCATGTTTTTGAAGGAAATTGGCTTCACTAGAAATTTCAAACTCACAAGATCCACGTGACATTTGGATCGTTTTTAGAGATTTCACATTACGGCGTAGCTCTCCAAGTGAAAATATTGGTTTTTCTAATGCTATTATAAAATATTTTTGGAACTCTTTCAATCTTTTATTTTTAACTCTGCGACTTGCACTTTCATTCAGTCGACGTGCCAGCGGATTAGAGTAGAACTCAAGGCGTGCAATATACCATCACACTTACGTCTGGTTGAAGTTAAGAATTCCTAGGTCCCTTTCAATGTCCCTGTTAAGCATATGCCATTTTATTTTGGAAGATTCGGATTTTATTCAGCTTGAACTTGGCTTTAAATCCGGATACCTTCAGCAAATACTTTCATATAGGACTCAGAATCGATTAGTAAATGGTCACTTTGTTGGGTAGATGGATCTCATTTCTTGGGGCCTGCAGTTACGCTAATTTCCTAGCTTTAGATTAGACTTTCGGGCTCGTTTAATATAGAGCAAAGTTCAACAGGACAGGAACGTCTTCTTGTTGCAAATTTTGCAGCATTTATGCCTATGTTCTTTTTTTAAGGTCCACTACTCAAAACTTCCCACGTATTGCTGCAATTGCTTGGCAATACCTATATCAGGGCGTCTTGCAGTGTCCTCCGCGAAAGTAGCAAGTAGAAGGTCGACTGCATCAACTGCATTGACTAAGCTAGCTGTAGGTGAAAGTTCATCTCTTTGTTGATTTTGCATCATCAACAAAAGCGTTGAATGGTTCTTTCCGTTAAGAAGATGGTTATGAGTTCGAACAGCTGAGGAGTTCTCCTTGTTCAGAAAACCACATTGCCAGACACTGTGAAAAACTTGCTGAATATCCAGAAACACAGTCACAAAGTATTCCTTGTGTTCCATCACGAAGTTGACAAGAGGGTAAAGTTCCGGAATGCTCTGACTTTTACGAAAACCAAACTGCCACTTTAGAACTCTCTGAATAATGCTTTCTAGTTGCAAAAAAAACTCTTTCCATCATCTTACGTAGTGCGGGAAGGAGACTAATCGGCTTATATGAGAGAACTTCGATTACTATTCTAGCTTAGGGACCATAATAAGGAGCGCGAATCTCCCCACCTTTGAAAAAAATCCCAGTCTTAGGATGCTTTTAAATAGCAAGACTACAAATAACAGTACACTATTAGTAAGAAGTTTTAGCATTCTGTTAGCTAGCTTACCTACTGAAGGGTGACAGATCAGCATGGACATTACATAAGCAGACTCCAGACGTGCTTTAAAAATTCCTTTCGTGGAGTCTGATGTACAAATCTGCTCTCCAAACTATCGACACAGATCTCTGTCTTCTTCTGATTGAGATATCACCAGTCGCCTGTAATATTCTTGATTGGAACCTTCAGGATAGTCTGTTTCTTGAAACGACTTGTAAGTATTAAGATGCAGTAGTTGGAGGATTTATCAGAAGTGGCACTGGCCAGAATTTTGCCCATATGGACCTCTGTTTAGCTAGCGAGAGCCTTTCTAAGAAAATTAACTAATCTTTTGTAGATTTGATGAACACGTTCGTTACCCGTACTTCCATACTCTTGTCTAACTCTCCACCACGACCATGCAAGCTTTCACACATCGGCTCACACAAGATAGTTTTTGAGCACTCAAAATATCGAATTGATGGATCATCCGCCGTACAGCACTCATTTATCACCTAATCATTTCTTTTTATTTCCAAACATCAAAAATAAATTGCGTGGTGAACGTTTTTCTATGCCCGAAAAAGCTGTTGATGCGTTCCACAACCCATGTTTTGGAGGTGCTTCAATCGGAGTGGAAAAAGTGTTTTGAAAATTGGTTTGCGCTAATTAATTTTCATGCAGAATATTTTAAAACACAATAAAAGCCATTTTCATTTAAAAAAAATTCTTATTATTTGCTACTCCCGTAATATTAATAGTGTCCCTCGTAATAAAACAACGCAAAATAATGATTAGAGCATTTCTTGCATTTTGGGAAAAAAAAAAGAAAAATCTTTTGATCAATTTTTAGCTATTTTATAATCCTTCAACATTTTTTTTAATGTTTAACTTAATTTAGAAATATATCTCTGTCTCACTCTCTCTCCCTCATGCAATGTTTTTCCATAGCGCACTGCTTGCTTTAAATTTGCTTATAATATAAACAAGCAGTGTATTAACAACACACACACACACGGCAAGCAGTTTACGATATACGCAAGCAGTTGCGCAGTCAGTCTGTATTGTGGCGCCATCTAGCAGTCACAGCTTATGATCAATCTGGTCATGTGAACGCACGCTGCATTATATTTAACCGAAATTCAAAATGAATGCAGCTTAATTTGTATTTTTAGCAAATAAATTAATATATAAAGCACTTTTAATAAATATTATATAAATTATTAAACACTAAAGTTTATTCCCCCTGCATAGTTTATTAAACCCTTATAGCTTATCAGTAAAGTATGAATGCATCAGCATAAATGATTTGTCGCTCTTTCTATATAAAAAAAATGTCATACAATTTTCTTATCAACACGCGTCACACAGAGATGATTGCTATTAGACAAAACTTTAACACAATCAAAAAATATAATAAATAATGTTTTTTCAATCAATGAAAATAAATTTGAAAAATCTTCATATATGTACATCATTCCAAACCTAATACAACCTTGATTGCTGATAAGCCCATCATCACACAGACAAAAAAAATCTATGCGCGATTTGAGCAACTTAAAAAATCTGTGATTAGTACTAATTCAACAATTGTTTTGAAAGGAATAAAGAAATTAAAAATTCTGCAGACATTTTTAAAAAAACTAGCAAAATGTTGCAAATTAAGTGTTCATTGGGCGGTTACCTACTACTAATTGCTGCGTTTATACAGGTTTGTAGCAGTTTAGACGCTAATAGTTTCAACAAATTCTAAACAAATCTTTAAATTAGTGCACACTTGCCGCTGTCGTACGACGCGATGTTGCAAATACCACGCAACTACCAGCTGCTGTGGATGAGGCACGCACCAAATTGGAGGCTGAGGCACGCATTGAAACTGAGGCCATGTTGAATGCACTTTTCCGTGCACAAATCGATTATTTTAACAAGGTTAAGCAAGCACTCGATCCACAGACACAGCGTGTGCGCGATATAGAAGCCTATACAACGCGTCTGAATCAGGCAATTGCTGTTAAGAATATTGAGGAGAAGGATCATATGTGGTTGGATATTTTTACGGAGGTTAGTTGGCAGTAAAATACTTTTGTTATTATTTATAACAAAAAAAAATTCTTCATATAGTTCAGCAAATCTCCGCTGCTTTTGAATAAACAAAATGAAACTGGTCTAACGAATGCCGAATATGAACGCATACTATCCGACAGCGGCATACAAGAGGTGGTCAAGAACTTTCTGGCAGATGTGGCGGCCTATTTCTGGAAAATGGCCAAAGCTAGTGGCAAAGTTGTAAGCGTTGCCATTGATCAGTATATTCAGGGTAAACGTGATGGTTTGTTGGCGTTTCTAAGTAATAAAGTGATTTAAATTTATTTATTTTTGTGTGTTTTTTTCTTTGGAGCATAATTACGCATTAATCACTCACATCCGTAGTTATTTTTAGCTGTGCAGTAAGCCTTCAAAGTACCGGAAAAAAAAATCACATAAAAATTATTGATAACATACTCCGATGTTGTTGTTGTTGTTGTGCATAACTAAATAATATCTACTTGTTTATATGTGAAATTAATATAAACAATTTTATGCCATATGGCATGTATGTACCAGATTAGCGCAAATTTTTTGTACACTCATTGCGATACGCTGGTACGTAGTTACGTTGTTTCAACCCAACAATCAATGCATCAGTATGAATTTATGGTTTCAAAACTCGGAAATATTCACATTAAAAGCACAACAGATGATTAAAAAAAATATGCTACGAAATTCTTCAAGCGTGATTTTTAAGCTCCATCTTTTTCCTTCCAACTTCATACATTGCTAACTACTCTGGTTTGCATGGTACTTCGAGCCGGATACACTAAAGAACAGCTGACAAAAATTCATAAATTTAACAAATTGAAGATGTATCGAAAAGTTCCTTAAAAGAAGTAAATACTTAATAGAAGGCTATCCGAAGATTAAGACAAAGGGTGCTTTGTGCAACTTATACGTGTGCAAGCCCTTAAAAGATCGACAATAAGAAGGTTTTTCTAATAACTTTTCTGTTCCAAATTCAGTTTCGAGATGATGCTCTCTAAGCATACAAAAGCAGTGTGAGGTGTGCAACTAATATCGACAAAAGAAGTTTTTTTAGAAACAAGAAAGAAGGCTGCAGTTGACTGTGCTCAACTTCGATTTACCCCTACCCCAATTATCCTTTCTATAGGGGCTATCCAATCTGAACTCATATGGTTTATATCATTCGAATTTATCGTTTCTAAAGCTAAACTCAAGCACTACATAATAATTTTCTTACAAATATCCAGGAGAAGAGACAGATTTATTTGGAGGCTACCCCTTAAAGTAATCCGATATGGACCTATGTGGAATATTTTATTAGAATTAAATTAAGATATTTCGCATTTTTAGCTAAAATAAGCATTTTTAGCAATTTTTCCGCTAAAAATCTTTGAAAAGAGGGGCAAATTATTACGGGTTCTACCCCTTAGAGAGGGGATGGCACGTGTTATAAATACAACTTATCTTAAAAGGGTATAACGGCCATTCAATATCTAAACTTATAGGATCTATTATTTAATAGTCACCAAAAACTTGTCGTTCATAGGCAGACATATGGATATGTCTAAATTGACTTCACTTTTTGTAGGAAACCCAACACGTTTAGTGGTTCGATTTAAACCCTAATGAAATATTTTATTAGTATTGAAAGAAGAATACACCAAAATTCGGCATTTCTAGCTGAATTAATAACAACATATTTCCTTTTTCCTACAAAAACCCTAAAGGGTAGTACAGATTTGTATGAGGACCACACCTTTTAGTGAACCTCAATTGAATATTTTATAAGGATTAACGTAAAGTAGAAGGTATTTGGCAGATTGGGATCGTTTGCTCAAGTTCATTCACCTGGGAATGGCCAACAATGATTTTTGTGTCAAACGGTCCAAGCAACTCACACGTCCGTTAGGACACATATCTCCTGGGTAGTTTCTGAATACCAGTTCAGAGGTGAGCTAACGTGAGAAGGCGAAGGGGCCCCCACTCCTTTAATAAGGGGTTGGTGCGCTGGGTTTGGGACCCGCCACTTTAAAAAAATAAACCCCCAATGAAAACGTTTATGAAGCCTCGGAAGAAATTCTATGATGACGACCCCCCGCAGAAGGTATTTGACATTTCAGCAACTCTACCTACTTATCAAAAATATCGACTATGAACAATAAAAAAAAAATTTTAGAAATGGTACAAGCTCTTTAGAGAAGTACAAGAAGATGTTAATGCCGATGCCCGCCCCAGCATGTCAACAACCAACGAAAACTTTTAAGCAGTGAAGAAAATTGTTATGGAGTATCACCGAATCACTATTAGAGAAGTGGCTCAGGATATATTGGTTGGCTCATGGTAAATTTTGGATATTTTGGGCATGAAATGTGTGGCTGCGAAGTTGGTTCCAAAATTGCCTATATTTAGAGCAAAAGAATCGTCGTATGGCATCGTTCAAGAACTTTTAATGACGTCAACAGTGATCCAGATTAGCTTAAATTGTAGGTATAAAACCAATGGATGGAGCCAAGACGGTCAAATGTGAAGTTTTAGCTCACTAGCTACATGAAATCTGATTTTGCTTAAATCTATGAATTCCGAAAATCAAGCTGAATCACATATTTCTAGATCGAGCAGATAAACTGATTCTAAGCTGAAACGTAGTAGGTCTACCTATAAAATTTCATCTATATATATATATATGTAGGACAACTTTTTTATGTCTATAATTTATGGAAGGTCTAGACTGTGGCATCTTTAACGCGCAAAAGCTTTCAGACAAACTGATAAGCCTATATACACATATTTAAATGAAGAGATAATGAGACATATGTACTACTATATAGAATTATTAATAAGCCAATTAATCAAATATGAGCTGATTTTTAAAACATCTCACAATAATGTATTGTATAAATCCGAATATACATGTGAAAATGTATCACCATCTCAAAGCATATCGAAGAAGTGTTTAATAAATTTAAATAGACTACAGAAAATATTTCATATCCAATCTCCATTATTTAATATTGGCGGACCCACCTTGTTACGGCCCATCTTTGCTTTCTTTTTATGTAAGTGATGAAGAGATGATTTCTTATTCTATACACTTTTCTTATCTTCAAAGGAACACGTATATTTTATATCAAATTATTCCCTAATACAAAGCCCTAAGAACCCCGCTTCCATTCTATTAACCATTAGACAGACATATACATACCAGTTAAATCTTATCATTCAATATTCTTCAATTTTTTCTACTCACTGAGCTCTATGTCAAAACTTTTGATGAAGTTGTGCTTCAAGTCGAGTTTGTTCCCAGGCAGTATGGCAGTAACGGGTGCAGAGTTGTCCACAGGCTTTTTTAAAGTGAAACTTCTTTAGACACGGTAGGGTAAGTCAGTTAAATGTAAAAAAAGAGAGCGTGACGAAAACGGGGACGACATTGCTTACATGTAGGCGTTACTCTATATATGGGTATAGAACCATGATACTTCTGGAACTTCCATGCAGATTTTTTTAAACAGTGGTACTAGTCAAAGCTTGCTCTAAACAACACTGTGATCCCACAGACCAATGAGTTAGTACATCTCGAAAAATGGGTCACTTATCATATTAGAAGCTAAAATCGATTTGACTTATAAATTCGCGGTCCTCTTTAAGCTTGGACTACAAAGACTTCCTTTACTACTCTGTAATAAAGCCTACTTGGATGTACGGCTCAATACAAATGCTTGGATAAAGAGCTCAATCGAAAATAATTAGAACAGTAAAAGCATCACCGTGGTACACATATTCGAAATGATCTAAACATCTCAACTGTTAAACTAAAATGGAACACTTCAAGCAGATCTACGAATGCAAACTTCACTCTCACCCAAATTCATTCGCAAGTTCTGTAACCCTATATAATAACCAAAAACGGCTCAGGGGAAGTGACCTCCCAGCCCTGTGATGCGTTTTTAAAGCAGCTTTAACTACATAAGACTCTAACCGGAGGCTCCGTAACACACAATTTTCCGATTTGAAAAATTATTATTAGTTTCTTTCCATAAAATTATTAAGGGTTCAAGACACGCTTGAGAACGCGTCCAATGATCGATCTGCAATACTGCGGTTTGACCCATGACTAGTCAGCTGACTAGTCTAACCAGGTTACCAAGGGCCACAGCCACAATGTGTTTTGCTAAGCCAAAAGTATTACAATGACAATATCCAAGGCAAGCTGAGGCATTGAAACAGCACGAGCACGTGTCTGACCAGCAGTGTATCGACTCTGAATCAGCCTTAACCAGTCATTGACAAGACCTTGCGGAAATAGTACAATGACAATATGATGTTCTTACAATAGTCTGTGGTGAGAATTTGGAAAGCTGCGCAATTTCTGCATCAGCGGTCTATAATGTATTTTTCTGCATCATTCGTGGCTAGAGCACTGCCTAGACCATGTGGACCAGTCAGTAGTCTAGTCTATCTAAACCAATGGCCAACGTTTGAAGTACTGGGCGCATACACTTTGTCAAGTGAAGTATTCAATGTAATTTCCTGTATTATTTGAGTCTAGACCACTGAACGTGTGGACCAGTCAGTAGTCTAGTCCATACAAACCATTGCACTATTTGATTTCATGTCTATTTCATGGTATTGATAAACCTAAGTCAAACAACCTCTTCTAAAAGCATGCCATTAAAGTACCAACTTCCTTTACGTGTTTAAGTTTTTTAAGTATGTACTTCCTTGAAATGGAACAACAAAAGTTTTTACAGGTTATTTGCTCCACAAAACATTAGTGCACAAGTGTCGTGACTGATTTGAGCATAAGTGTGCCTTCAAATTTACCCCAGCAGAACAAGACAATCCAGATATTTATTTGCTCGCGCTTGCCCTCTTGAACTTTCCTATACAAACGCGCGTATTTTATGCAAAATTTCTAAATTTAGTCAAAAGTTACGCATGCCTGAGTCTCATGCCATATAGCAAGACAAAACCAGACAATCAGACAGACGATTCGTACAATCAGAGACACTGCTGCAGAAACATGTGTCGTTGATATTTCAAGATGATATTTAAAGATCTCTTGCCAACAACTGCGCCAACAAATACAGACTTCGTTTGTCGTATGATCTGAACTATTTGCACAAACTTCCGAGCGGAATGACAAACAAAATAAATAAATCTGAAATGTCAATAAAAATATTAAAGAAAAAAAATATAATTGTACAATTAGGCATTAAATAATTTAATGTAGAAATAAATAAACATTAAGAAAAGAGAAACAGTGCCGCCTACGGTGGCTGTGATAACAAATAAGATTGCTGCCGCCGTACGACAAATGACTCTCCAATCTTAAAAACTTTAAAGTGGGTAATTACAATTTAATAGCAACAAAGCGTACAAGAGTTGATAAGGCTATACGCTACACTGCTAAGAAAAGTGTAGGCTATATTAATTGAGTAGGCATAGCAATTTATATTATAAATATTTCGTTACAATTACTTTAATATAAATTCAAAATTCAATGTCGAACCCAGCAAATGCTGCAGAAGATGGCATGAAAGAAGGGTTTTATAATAATTTTAATACGGATAATAATATATATATACAAATCGAAGGTGCACACCATGAAGAAACTGAAGTTGATGGAAATTTAACATCCGTAGTAGATGATTTGGCGAAAGATTTAGTTTCTGATAAGCAATTACTGCTACCACGACGTGTAAAATCTTTACCACTTGTAGCAGCAAAATATAGTAAAAGTAAGTTCTTGAAAATAGGAAAACTTCAGTTGAAAATAATAAAAAGTAATTCTCCAGAACTGCTACCAGAAAAACTACGCATTTCAGTTAGTTCCTGCAGTATTTTTAGGCATACAACATTGGAGACGACGGCTGCCACGGTTAGCGTACAAACCATCGTTCATCCTAAGGAATTGATACATAAGCCTTCTAACCGAACACATAGACCATATCCAATACATACGATTGTCATACAACTGGAATCGGAACGTTCGTTAACTGCCTTAAGACGCCCACGTTTGAGTCGACGCATTATAAATGCTTTACAGAATCCTGCTTTGGTCTTATATTCAATGAGCGATGGATTTGCTTATGCTTTTCTTATTATTTTTCTAATCTCCTATTTACTTGTAACCACCGGTCAACCGTCTGCGCATTATAGCTGATCTTAAGATGTTTATATAATATATGAACTAAATTTTTCGTATAACAAATATTTTATGATAAGCACCAATACAAACAGATCTCTTTAAAACACAAAACAGATATCTTATAAATTGAACATGCTGTCATACAGCATTTTCTCCATTAGAGCCTAAAGAACGTTGAGTACAAACCAGTGCTATAACTCTGATGATTTAACAAACGATAATTGTGGAATTACTCATCAACAGCTGATTAATTTGATTTCATTGGGAGATACTCTGGATTTCTACACAGATTTTCATACTTTCAAACCAGGAATTTTAACAGATGTTTCAGAAATTGAAAATGTTTTAGACTCTGTTAACGCTTGTTAAATTAACTAATTAACTAAGATACCGAGAAATTCGCTGTTCGAATTACGAGCTGAGAAACACATTTCATATAGCTCAGACATTTGTTGTTAAGCACCTGCCAAAAGTGTGAAACAGAGATCAAAAGAGACCAAGCTTATAATGCATCTTTAGTCCGTAGTTATATATGCCGTTATACTAGTTCCCAGCAGCAAAATTCTTGCCTACATGAACGACCATGGATACAATTCACTTAGAGAGCATTCGGAGGACGCCAGCACCAGCCAAATGCATTACGGGAAGAGCCATATTATATGGAGGTGAGGAAATATATATTTCTTCGATTATCCGAACCTTCGCGTTATTCAGTGATCCGAACTGGCTCTGATATGAGCTTCCTTTTCGTCTCTAACCCTCCCTCCTTAAGGTCCTATTTTACAAGTTAAGGCTGTGGAGCCTGCAAAGCAATATTCTTTAGAGAGCAAAACTTTAGCGGATGCCTGGACTGAAAGAAGAAAAGACACGGTATTCGTCAGTTGAGAATCTGTGGCAAGAATATGTCAGCGGATGACGGTGGACTGACAAAGTTTAAAGAAGAATTCGATAAGCAATGGTCTAAATGTTACAATGTTACCCTTAAAGATATTAGCGTCACGAAAAGAAGAGAAAGTTGTAATTGGGTGAGTCAAGGAATGTTCGTATAAATAGTTTTTTTTAACCTTCGGTGGAGGTGTTTTAAAAACAAATTTCTCATCTGAAGCCATTCTGTTACTTGACAATGCTCCATAGCACGCAAACAATTGATTCTTAGAACTAAAAAATTGTTGTCAAATTTTTACTACCACACGTGACTACCATTGGATCAAGGTGTACTCGAGACATTCAAACGTCATTAAATTCTGGAACAACATCTGGGACCATCGGTAGTAAGCTCAAAGAAAATTTGCTTGCAATTAATCATGATTAAAAATCTGATCTCCGATTAATCAAACGCAATTTCGACTACAGACACCTTGCACTTGCCTACCTTTACACATATATACTCCAAACTAAAGCTTCCTTAATAGAACTTATTTATATAAAACTTTTAAACTAATTCTCAATGTAGGTAAAAATTTAAGCGCCTATATACCATTGAAGTTCCACATTTTGTTGATGATTTTCATTAAAGAAAGAAAAGAAAAAAAAAAACACAACCATGTACTACAACAACAATAACAAGCAATACTACTAGCAATTACAACAACAATTGACGTTGCTAAACAATAGTAGAACAAGCTACAACAACAACAACAACAACAACAATGGAGCATAAAATAAAGCGGCACCGATTTTTGTTTACATTTTTTTCTTGTAAAAGATATTTTATCTTTTTTTTTTTTTCTAATACAAAAATTTTAAACCGGTTTCATGGATGAGGCAAACAACACATCAGCAGCAACAGCAGAGCACCACCACCGAAGTTGATGAAGCAAAGACAGCAGCATCGAATTTCAGAAGACAACACGCTCACCAAAAAAATACAAAAAATAAAAACAAGAAAAGCCGAATCAAAGCTTGGGTTAACCCATTTTGTAATAGTGTTCTATATTTGTGACATTTTACATGTATAACGAAGATTCAATAAATATGCTAAAAAGATGTCGAGGTAGCCAGTCGGTTGACATGATAATTAGTAGCTGCATACGAAACAATTGTCGAAGTAGCTTCTTAATTTTTGTTGTATTGTGCTCGCTTCACACTGAAACTTGAGTCAACAAAAAAATGTTTATCAAGTTTAGATAATTTTTTCTTCGAATTCAAACCACATGAAAAAATGGAAGGATTTAGACTATTCCAAAGAATAAATTCAATCAATTAAACAAAGCCGCTAAATACGTTTGAAAGTAATTGGATATCATTGAACTCAGCTGTTATTAAGAATTATTAAAAAATTATCAGTTGAAAGTTTATACTTGTCTATTTGAAATAAGCTACTATCTTATGGAATAGATATTATATAATATAATATTCCGCCATCCCAAACCCAACACATCCCCAATTTTCATGTCTTTTAGTTACCCATGGAGAAATATAAATTTAGTTTATTAGTTTATTTATATTCCAATTGCATTTTTGCACACGTCTACTAATCAGATTGAGCTTAATGTGTGTATTTGATGGCAATTCATCTTTTGAAAATGACAAAAGCAATATGGGTTTAAAATTAAATATAGATGCCTAGGCAGTCAATGCTGGCAAGTACATATATTAAAAATATAATAAGTACCTGAAACTAAATGCTTTCTTCTTGAAAATATTCAGATATGCCAAATATTCACCTTGAAGCCTAGGATACAATTTCATGAATTTATTTTTAATGTTATTCAATAACACGCCGAACATTTGTTTATTTGACATCAAAACACTTGATGTTGATGGAAAATGAAAGCCTGAGAACTTCCCACAAATGACTACAATGCAACTATTTTTAGAATTCAATGAGTTCTTAAAATTTTCTTTACATTGCCAACATTTATTGTATGATGTGTACTTAACAACCAGATTCGAATTTCGATTTATAGTAGCATAGGGTTAATGGATCATGGTAGAGGTTATATTTCAAATCAAAAGCAAGGCATTGTAAAAAATTTTAGAAAAAAAAATAATAAATTAACAAAAATTTTGACGACTTATCCATGGTGTTTGATTATACTAAAAAATATTGCGACGAATGGATAAAATTCTTCGTTTTGAAGTCGGTTAAAAATGTTTTAAATGTGATAAAAAGGTGCTTTACATGGTGTTGAAACAGCCTATAATTTATATCTATACACATAAAAAAATCGTATAAAAATTTGGTTTGGTTTGTGCGTGCATCACGCCTAAACCGCTTAACCGATTTGTATGAAATTTGGTATAAAAATAGATGGGACGTAGCAAAAGAGCTTAGGCTACTTCTTGTTAAAAAATCGGAGTGGGTGATGCCCCACCACCAATATAAGCGATAAAAATTTTTCGTCATATCTATGCATCCTTTTGAGTTACAAAGATGCAATTTGCTTTACATCTTAATTGCATCGGGAGCAGTAAGTTCCATTGAACATGTTTTGAAAATCACCAAAATTCTAAAAATAGCCACTAACCGCAGATTCCAAACAATTTTTCCAAACTTGGAACCAATTCAAATTTGAACTTTTTTTTTTATTAAGTTTGTGACAGGCAGAATTAGGACCACATCGCGCCAAGAGCGTAACCAAGGGGTGGAGGGGGAGTCATGGTGTCCATTGTCCATCCATGTTTTTGGAAAGATCGTTAAAATATGAATTTTAATACATACTTTCGTGGACAGCTGGCACCCTTGCATGACACCATATATTCTTGATGAGCCATCAAAAGGCGATTCGATATAGACATGTCCGTATGAAAGTCGAATATTTGGAGAATATAATAGAGCTTTCAAATTTGGATAGTCAGATTCTCCTACTCGTTCTTAATAACACTTGTATTCAATAAATGTGCTAACGAGAGATGGTACCATACAAAACCTACACCTTATTCTGAGTTTTGGTATGAAAAATATTATTGAAATTGGTTATTTTGGTAGAAACTACAAATTTGGTCTACATTACGTTAATCCTTAGAAAATATTCTCTTTTGGTACAGATTGGGCTACTGGAATCGATAGTTCTCATACAAATTTGTCCCACCTATAAGAGTTTTATACGATAAATTTATTGTTGTTTAGCTAGCAAGAACGAATTTGGTGTATTTTGTGTTAATTCTAATAAAATATTCCATCAGGGTCCAAACCGGACCATTAAAAGACTCAAGTCAATATAGATTTGTTCCACGGTCTGACTAAGAACAACAAGTTGTTGAAGACTATAAAAGATAGAGCCTACAAGTTTTTATATTTAATGTCCTCTATTCCCCATTCAGATGGCTTGTATTTAATGAACATGGCAATCCGAATTAAAAGGGTTGTATCAATAAAAACTTGCCCCTCTTTTCTGAGTTTTTGTATGAAAAAATTTAAGCTTTTTTTATTTTAGTTAAAAATGCCAAATTTTAAGTATATGTAGTTCTTTAATTTTAAGGAAATACTCCATATAGGGTCATATCGAACGACTAGAAGGGGTAGTTTCCATGCAAGTGGGTTTTGTAGGAAAATTATTTTTTATGGTTGGGTTTAGCTCGAAGGAACAAATTTGGTGTATCTTAAACTATATCTAATAAAATATTTAACACGGATCGAGACCGGAAGATATGCCCTACACAAATTTAAGATTTAAAGGGTATCTCGAAGTCTTTTTTTTTATTTCATCACCCAAAATTTTATTAACTTCATAGACTACTAGCCCTTGATTCTTTAATTTTCCTTTCCATAACAAATATAACACTCACATCCTAAAAAACTGATGACATAAACTTGTCACAGAGGAACGTTCTGGTCTTCTTTAAAAGCAATCCACCCGTTTCACTTCATTGATTCGACTGTCTTTCAAGTGTCATAGTTGAAACTCAATTTTATTGCTTTAAAACTTCATCAGAGACTGTTTTGAAACATCACCAGGATGATATTTTTCTTATATTTGGAATAATCACTCACCATTCTCATTTTTGAGGCCCTATTCGTGCATAATTGTGTGTTTGAAGAAGTTTTGCATTATATGCAATTAATCACCATCACAACAGACATCATCTGACTAAGAAAAGTTGAGCGTAATTGTGTTTGATGACTATTCGCTGAAGATTTTGGATAAAAATCGATGAAATTTTAAGCTTTTGTATGGAACTTTTTAACTACCATTCCCGAGAGTTGATACAAACATTAAAATCTTATGAAACAACTACTAAAAAGTCAATTTCAGAGGGAGGTGATTGGAGTTAACAGTTGGACGAAAATAATCAATGTGGAACATATGTATAACCTAAGCAGAGTTTAATAGCAAACGATTATTCCTAATCAAGATTTTTTGGTAAGTACTGCGCCTATTCTATGGTATTGTGGAGCTACATTTATTGGTTAGGATTTTGTTGTTTCGATTGGTTTAGTGAAGTGTTGAGTGCATTGGGCACTTATCCTATATCTCATCGTTTTTTTAAAATATTTATGAATCATTACTTAAAGCTAAGTTAGGAGGACATGGAGTCTTTTGCCTATTTTGTGCTGCAGAATAAAACGTGATTTGCATTTTTTCAAGTGTATTCATTATTTTTTTTTCATTTCCTATGAAGCATGTTGGCCACTTCACTTGTGTGCGTGTTGAGCTTACGGGCGATATTAATGATAACTATCAAAAAATGTTGAAACACCCTTTATCTATAAATTATATTTTAGCTTCTCAACTATCAGGTAACACCATCTATTTACCGATTTATCTTTTGAAAGCAATACATTTATAATAGAGAACAAATAATCAACGCATAAAGGGTTAAACGTAAACCAACAGGAACAACAATAACAACAACAACGAGTTCTTGTTTCTTTCTATGCTGCTGCTCGAATTTGTTTTTTAGGGCCAAAGCATGGACACACTTTCAATGCCGCTGGGCAGAAGATAAAAAAAAACAAAAAAAAAAATTTAAATAAAACGCGGGTAAGCAAGCAGAAGGGCAACGGATTGCAAATGATTACGGTCGATTGAGGTAACCTGAGTGCTTGTGTGTGGCAGCACACACCACACAAAGTGTGAAAGAGTGAGAGAGAATACAGGAAAAGGACGCATTGTATACATACAAACAAGAAACCTACATAAAGTATTCATTTGTTTATGAAACAAAAACAAACTGTGCGAAAAGACAAACCACAGCAACCAAACACACGTTGCTGGCAGGCATAGCATAGCATGCCTTTGGATGAAGTACTCTATGAAGTACTTTACGACGAACTCAACTCACCTTCAATGCAGACTACATGATCCCGTATTTGTTGCGCGATTTGCGCATCCGGCATAGGCAGTAAATCGATTAAATCGTAAATGGCATAAATCGATGGATGTACGCTCTCAAAGCGTTGTATCTCCTGGCGTATGGCCAATGAATTACTTATCAACGGTTGCGGTGGGGGTGCAACCAGTATTGTGGACGACGTTGACGTCGTCGCCGTTGCTGCGGCCGTAGACGATGTTGATGATGACGCAGAATTAGAAGCAATCTGTGCGGAGATGGAGATGGCGGAATTTGTGGGCGTATATTGTGCCGCTTGATGATGATGTTGCTGCTGCTGGTGTATATGTGTTGGAGCGGCATGCGAATGTTGCTGTGCGGGCGTAAGTTGCTGCGATTGATAATTGCTCATCTTGCGTTGTTGTTAATTTTTTTTTTACTTTTGCGCGCGCGAAAAATAGTAAAGCACTTTTTATTCTATTCAATTCTTTGCACTACCGTTGAGCGCTTAATTGAATTTAATTGTTTTAATTCAATTTAATTTATGCATTTTTATACGCATACACATATACACATAAACACACACAACCGCAAATGCTTTTGTTTTTTTTTTCTTTTGTTTATAACAAATTTTAACGTTTTAGAACAACAACAAAACCAAAACACCCAAAATACATACACACACACACTTGTGCATTGGCATACACATACGCATGCCACGACACTGGAATTTCACCGTCAACCCTCTCACTCTCACCACCGAAAAACAATCAAACAATCTTTCTCATTCTTTCACTTTGCGAGATTTTCCTTTTGATTCTTATTCGATTTTCACTTGTGCGCGGCTACTGCGCAAACATAAAAACAAATTTGTATTTTTTTTTGCAATAACAACGACATTGAGTACATTAATTAACCTAAATTAAAATTAGTTGCACCGCAAAAACACTAGAGAGCACGCACACGTTTGAGAGCGTATTTATTTTAATACAACATTCTTCTGCTTTTTCGGTTTTATTTGTTTGTCTGTCTGTCTGCTGTTTAGTGTGACAGTGGTACCGCATTACTACAGGGGTGCAGCAGCGCTAAAAGAAACAAACGAACAAATTTGTATCAAACATGCATGGCGAACTCTCACATGTTATTATATTAAGCCAAGTAGCTGTTAGTGCGAGCGAGATAAATAATCAAGTGAGCGCTTAATTTAAATATATTGTTTGGAAAATGCAATACACAGTTATAGTCAAATAGTAGTGTGCAGCATATAAGAGTGGATAATTATTTGTTTAAATGTGTAAAGGCTTTTTTGTTTTTAGTCGTTAATACCATTTAATGAGTGCTTAATTATAATAAAATTTGTATTTTAACGTCAAATGGCAGCGCAGCAATTTTTATCCACAAAGTTGCCAAGCTGCTAAATGTAAAAGTTAGTGATGGAACTTGCTTACATTTTAACGAATACTAAAGATATCGGAAAATAAGAAGTACTTGACTTCAAAATAAAAAAAAAATTTATTAAAGGAATTCCATTTAAATTTTCTAGAAATCAAATATTTTTAAGCTATATTTGAAGCAAAAATGGGAAAAGCTACAGTTTTAAGCTTATTGTAACGTCAAAAAAATTGGCTTCTTTCACTCATAAGGACTATCCAATCGAAATATTTCCAAACAGATAAAACGTAGTTCCAGAACTGTTGAAAGATATTTAAAACAGCCAAAGGCATATGGAATTAACTTCAAAATAAACATTCGATTCCCAAGCAGAACGTAAAATTGTGCGAATTGCTTCCAATTCGACTCAGTAGCAATTAAGATTAAGAAACGTAAGCCTTTCATCTATTCAGCGTAAAATAAAAAATGCAGTGTCTACAAATCAAAAGAAAACCATCTCTGAATGCTATACCGCAAAAAAAAAGGCTTCACGAAGACGGTTAAATCTGATATTTGACTTAATGATTGGCGTTCGGCTGTCTTTATCAATGAAAAACGTGTTTATTTGGATGACTCTGATGTATTTTAATATTATTTCACGATTTACGAAAAAACGAGCTATTTTAAAGCCGCCATCACAGGTGTAAAAGTGAAGTCATGGTATGGGGTGCGATCACGTTTTATGGAACAATTGATTTAGTTTTTATTGACCAGAAAATAGACGGCGAATGGAGTTCATATTTCCAAAATTATGTGATCTCTTTGAACCAATTCAATGGATTTTCCTAGTAGTAATGTCATTTATTTTGACTGGCCAACATATTCTACAGACATTAACGTAATTGAAAATATTTGGGCCTGGCTTACACGGAATATATTAGTATTAAGGGGGAATGCAGTACGAAGATAGGGAAGCTGAAATCGGAGAATCCTATTAAGTATATATATTCGTTGTCAGCACGAAGAAAAGAACCGATTAAGTCAGGTTCATTTTATGTCTGTGTTGAAAATTCTTTGAAATAAGACAACAAACAAAATTCGCTTTATAAACACAGTTTAGGTAGTCAACTATAGCTAATATATTTACAAATTGCATTGGAAAATTTATTAAATAGCATTAAATATTAATAAAATTTAAAAATTAAGTCTTTAATATCCATTCTTACACAAAATATTACTTTCTTGTTGATTATTTAATATTCCACAGTATCGAGTACAAAAGTATTCATCTTCTATTGACTAATATCGCGCAGTCCTAAGCACACGACAAACTAGTCCGGCAACACTAAACGTACGAAAGCAAAGTGACGCGCTTGTATTCGAAAGACACTCGAAGTGAAAGAAAAGAAATAAAATATATATAAAAAAGCGCACAGAACTCAACAACTGCATTATTTTTTTAAATTAAATTAGATCGCGGCAGCAATCTAATTAAATAAAAACGCAATTAAACAAGCTTAAACGCAATAAATAAACAGCCAATAAAATGCCGCGCACAAAAATTACAAAGAATGCAAAGCGCAATCGCGAGGTTGCAAATCGTGAAGAAAAAATACGCATCTACGAAATGAAGTTGGACAAGTTTGGCATAAATATGGAGGAGCTAGGACATTATTACATGACACAGGTGGACAACCAAATAAAAATGATAATATCAGCGGCCAGTTCAAAGTTGTTGCAAATGAAAATGGGCGATTTTCTTGAGTTGGTAAGTCGCGACGAAAAAAAAAATGAAAATGGACGATCGACGCAAGAAGAAGCAGCAGCTATTTATTATGAAATTAAATTTTGCAGGAATTAAACAAACTGAGTGACTACAAACCCGCCGATCAGACGCTATCGATTTGTAATTCGACTACTTCAAAGGAAAATCGCAATGATGAAGGTATGTATTATATATATTTAAAACACATTTAGTAACATTTCATGGTGTCGGCTAATTCATAATACTAATTCTTGTCTTCTTTTCCCGCCTTTTGCACATTTTTGTTATCACTTTCTCTTTCGCTCACATTTGCTGCTGCATATGCATTTTCCTTACACACACACATACATATGTTGCACGCAATGCATTCATTCATTTGTAAATATATACACACGCACGCACACATAACATATTCCTTGCCGACTATTGCACTGAAGGCTACCTTACAGAGGACAGTACCACATGTGGCGTTGGTTCTAGCGCTGCCTATTTAAGCATTGGCGGCACAAATACCAACAACAATGCTGTACTGCAATCAGCCAAAGCTATGCGCGCACCCGGTCCACTACATTCAGCGCGTGCGCGTCGTGTACGCCGTAGTCGTTCAGCATGCAGTGATATGACTGTAAATACTACAGCTAAAGCAAAACCTGGCTTAAGCACTGGTGGTGCCGGCGCCGGAATGGATCGTGCTTCACGTAGTAAACTACGCACACCGGTTGCTCCGCGCATAAAAGCCTTAAGCGCCGATCGTACACAATATGGACGAAATAGTCAAGCCGCATCGCCTTCAACGCCACCCATGGCATTCCTGCGCTGGCCCAAACCCGGCGAGATTGCGCTATCGAAATTTGGCAGCCCAATTGTGGCACAAGTGTAAGTATTATTTGTATTTTTTTTCTTTATATAATATATTGAAGTATGTAAGACGCAAGTTTATGACCTCAGATATACGTTATTTTGGTTAGTGCACCTAAAGTTGTTTGATAGTAATGATCGTTCATTAGGCGAACACAAGCAAATAGCGCTAGAGGGTCTCCATTAAAAGCGGGTATTAAAATTGAATAATCGCGATGACATTTGTAGATCGTTTAAGTGGCCGCCGCGGCTTTGCTGGGTGTCGCACATCCGATAGATCCCTTTTTCGAAGACTCTGGTTAATAGAGTAGACCGAATTTAAATAATGGGTCGGTCTTTGCGGGAAATGGTCGTTTGCACTTGAAAAAGTCTTAAGGAGTATAATCGCAAAATATCGACGGACAGTGCCGACCATGCTGCATATCCTTCAGCTATATCATACTTTAAGTCGTCATGTTGCAAACTCATGTCATCCATATTATGTTATTTAAATTGGCTAAATAGAATTGGCTATCATCGAGCGGTAGCGCTGTTTGTTGACGGATCAATACGGAAGAATCAATCATGTTTTATAATGATAAAGTTTTATCTTTGAATATGTTTATTTGCACATATATAGGGAATGAAGAATCCTCTTAAAATATACAAATTTTCGGTTGCCGAAATTTAAAGTATGTCCTTTTTTTTATTTTAAACAATACAACTATTGAGCAACCCATTTGCTTTTCTATCTTCTATAAACTAGTATGCCGGATACTTTTGCCAATGTTAATATACCCATACGGAATGGTGTACTTTCGCTGCGCCCTAAGAAACTTGGAGAACTGAATGCTGATTTCATTGATGCCATCGATGCGGACACGCTAAAGCAGATAAAAACGTTGCACGAGAATTTAAATATGATAGTTAATATGGCCGATAAAGCCAATTTGAAATAAGCTGCGCAATTTAGTAGCAAATTTCATAAATTAACACAATACGCAAAGAAGCATATAATAATTTAATTTACTATACAAACACACACACATATATATTTAGTATATTTAAAAGAATAAGAAAACAGAACAAAAAAAAAAAAGAAATCTCTATATTTAAGCCACTTTGCACACACACAGTTACATATATCTTCTACTAACCACCAACCAAATCAATGCCTGCCACACACATTTACTCTTAATTGTTTCAACACAACAAATTCAAATTTTAAATTTATTAAAAAATTTCGCATTTGTTCATAATTTTTATTTTGTAATAGGCATTATACATTTTATATAATATTTTATGTAATAATAATAAAATTGAATAAAACTTAAGTACGAAATTTTGTTGTTGCTTGCTTGAAGTTGCTAAATGAAAAAACAAAAAATGCCGCTTATTATTGTTGCATTAAAGTGTAAATCATTTGTGCTAAATGCACTAATTAGCTGTATACTAGGCGTTGACATATTTATTTACAAACGATTGGCACATATAGCCTCTTTAAAACTAAATAATATTGTACATCAAGTCTAAACGTGACCAAAGTTATTTGTTTTGTTTTAAGGAAATTTCCTTAGACTGCTATTATTTGCAGCAAAGCACGTAAAACTTGATATAGTCTCTTGGAATTATTTTTTTTATATTATAATTAATGTAAAACGGCTTAAATTAAAACAAATTGTTAAATAAAATATTGAGAAATAGAAATAATTTTAATAAATTAAAAAAAAATAACGATAAAAACTTGTGTAAGAAATTAGAAAAATTTAGTTAAAAAAATTAACATTGTAACTTAATAATTTTAAAAAAGAATATTACGTTTACCTTCGAATCGTGACCCTATTCTTTAAGTCGCTGAAGTCTATAGTCGTCGCATTTATTGTTTTTGTGTGAAAAATTTAACTTCTACAAATAAGTAGTTCCAATAATTTTTATATTTTAGAAACCTTAAAATTAAAGTTACTGATATGTATGAGAAGATTTTCTTATATGACCCTACAATCGCTTAACGGTCATGACCGCTCTTAGAAAACACATTTGCTGCTGTATTCTTCTACCCGCTGACGTCAACTTTTGTGTATACCAGAAGAATACAAAGATTTCTCCTTTCTTGTTCATATCAATTCGTGCACAGACGTTCTCTTTTACTTCTTCCACCAATTATGTTTGGCTCCTCAAGTAAACTATGCCTATCGGAGCTGCGTCGTCCATCCGCTGCCGCTGGACTATGTAAATCTTATCAAATAGCTCTAAAGTTCGTGTTTTATAAGTACTGAAAATGTGTGCCAACAAACACTTTTCGTGTAAGTCTATGCTTCTGCGTCTTAGATTTTATTTTAATCAATCCAGAACGGGCTCTACTTCAAAATTGCTTGCTGAACTCAAAGCAGCATCTATTAGCAAGCTTGATTCTTTGCCTGATTTACAGGCTGACCTTGTTGCATGCCATTTAAGTTCCCAGGTAGAAAAAGTATTCTACAGCACTGAAGTTCAAATTCTCCATCATCCAAGATGTGTTGACGGTATGCGAGAAAATACCAATAAACCCATAAGTCGTTAATGCTTTTCAATTGCTGACAACGTCTAGCTAACTCGCAGTATTCGAAGCAAGGCTTCTTTCTGGAAGATGGAGCTTGATATTTGCTGTTGCACATTAGCGTAGGACATTATACTATACGTACTATACCGCATCGTCCTACCTGACATATCTCTTAGTATCAAAGGAGAGGTTCTTTTTCGTACTGACAACGCTTTGTGCCTGTAAAAATGCAAAGAAAAGTTATGGCGTCGAAAGCTTCATACGTAACAGCTTATCGAACGCGGGTTTATAATCGAAATATAGGTGATGTGTATCCTTATTAAAACCATTCCGGAGGCTTTACAATAAATCCAATATTAGGTGGTTCTCGGTTCACTTCTCTATTGTTAAGAGAAGTGACTTCGCCATATTCTCAGTGCAACTGCAACCAGATTTTTGTTTTTGTCTTAGCATAAAGTAACTCCGTGCTTCAAATTTTCGGTCAGAGATTATTCAAGCTTGATTTCTATCGCATAAGCTCTATCATCTTCCCCAACACTTCTTTGCTTCTGAAAATTTGTATTTCTTCTCACCGTTTCTCTTGATATCGCTCTCTAACAGCTCGCGTTGCCCCAAACTGTAGAGTTCTTGTCTGCAGTAGCATTGCGAAACTTCTTCCCGTTAGTCATAGGTCTGATGTAATCAGTGACCTGGGCAACCTTATCCTTATGCCGGGCTGAGAACTCTTCGGCGCTCTGCTATGATTGCAACTTGCCGACGTATAGCGTTCGTTGAATGTTAGGACGTGCTCCATGCCGTGTCGATATTGCGATCTAAAAGCGTTCGCACGGTCAATACCCTAAATACGTGACTTTCGCCAATTATAACGAAGCCATATAAGACGTTTAAATTTATTGCGACTGCTGCTTCTTCATTCCAAATTTTGGCGTTCAAATCACCGAACACGATTGGAGCAGCTCTTAGCGCTCGTAGTGACGATACAAGCTTTCATAAAATTCATTCTGGCCTCTTTGCCCTTCTCTTCTGTTAGGCTTATATTGAAATATTTAGCCTTGCGGCCTGGCCCACGTCAACAGTTGTAGTATCCTACAACATAGGGTGACATTGTTGCTATTTCTTTTGATAGTCCCAAATTCTGTGCACCAACTCCTTCGCAGAAAGTAACTTCAGTATTTAATGTATCTTATATTAATTCCAATAAAATATCCTACACGAATCTGGATAGAAACATAGAAATTTATAATTCAATGTGGAAATGGGGTTTCTCGATGTCGTGTTTACTTATCCACAGCGTACATCGATTTAAAAAAAATCTTTTTTCTTTCTTTACTTGCAAATCAATAAAAATTTATACACAAAATTGTTTTAAAATATTTATTTATGAAATATTTTTTTAAAGCTTTTTGTAGGACATATACTCCATTTTTTTAAATTCGTTTTCTATTAACCACTTTCAATAACTTCCTTAGTATTACAGTGCAACCAGACAGAGCGCTCTGTATCATGGCAGATAATTACGCGTTTCAGTACCAATAAATAAGCATCCTTAACATGCTGCGGCACCTTTATTTTTATTTTATCGTTGGTACAGAACCACCAAATGTTGTAGGTGGGATTATGACAAAGTACATACAATTGCCCATCTGTAATGCCTTGGGTAGTATCTTTAACAATCGTTTCATTGGTATCACAATGAATCCACGTATTGGTTCTACTATTAAAACAAATACGTTTTTTAGTTTGATTTTCTTTATATCTTTCCAGCACATATGCTGGTGGAACGACAGCTTCTTCAGTTCCACAATATTTCCATTGATCACTATTCTTTTCCAGCGGACATATACGACGTATTTCAGCTACAGCTAAGGCAATCGTACCGAATAGCAAAAATATAGCAAATAACTGTGATTTGAAGCACATTTTGCAAGAGCGTGCGGAGTTCTAATAAAGCTGTGGATATATTGATGTCACATTTTATTTGTACTTTGATACACGTTGACACTTTTTATCCTTACTATTAAACAATTAGTGAATTTTAAATGGTTCTGTAATTCAATTTGTTAACGGTTGTTAAGTGATTTGTTATGTGTATTTTGTCTAGAAACGTTATTCAGTCTCTCCATCTATACTTCTGCACTTCTAAATTGATGGTTGATTTTCTTTAATTTTTTTTGTCAGTGACTGTGAAATCAGCAATTAATAAAGTTTTAATGAAGACTAATTATTTTTATTAAGCTTATTCTATAAGAAAATGTGTAAATAGCTCTTAAAAATTTTTTGACTGCAAATGGCTTTCGTATAGACTGTAGCAAATCAACAAAATTTAACTGAGAACAACCTATATATAAAACCTTTTTTGGAATGTTAACATAACTGGAAGCTTCTGTATGATAGGCTTATCTGTATACAAAGTTCCCTTAGCACATATTATTAAATTTTTAGGCCCTGTACCGAAGGTACAAGAGCCTATTGGTTTTGTGCAAATGTATGTAAGAGGTAGAAATAATAGTCGGAGATGCGCCAAAGTTACCCCCATTATGGTCAGGAATGATAGAGGAGTCGACAAAGTATATGTTTACGCCCGTCTTTAATTGACTGCGGCGATTCCTTCATATTATCTCTTTAGTATCACAAGACGCCCAAGCTGTCCTTTTTGTTTCATAGCAGATTCTACGCCTCTTCCTTTTTTTTTTTAGCTTTTTGGCAGACGGTTGAGCAGATTATACCGAATAATAATATTATAGTAATCCACTTTATATATTTATTTATATATTTTTTTAAGATTTAAGTTCATTATTACTTTTAATTAAAAAAGAAAATGACTTAAATTATAGCACTTAGTTGTAGCATAGGGCGGAAATACTATAATTTAAAAAAATTTTATTTGTTGTAAACCGATTTGTTAGGGTTACTTAGGCAATTTGCATAAGAAATTGTTAATTTAATGTTCTCTTCTGCTAGACACGTCAGTTATTTGCTTCCTATTTACTTCTAAACGCTTATGTTTGATGTTTATGATGAGATTTCGAGCGGAAAGCGAAACACTTGTCTCTGTCGCCCTTCAAGTCTATATTGGTATTGTTGGTCTTTTCACATTGAAAAATATGTATGTATATATTTTTATAACATGTTCCCATAGGGTAAAAGAAGGCGTGGCAGACCTCACAAAGTGTATATATTCTTGATCACCATCAAAAAGCGATATACACCCTGCCAAAAAAGTATCAATACCTGCCTTACTACTATATTCCGGGTAGTTGTTTGGCAAGTACTGCGTTTACAGCAGCTAATTAAGCCAGTCAACTTCAGTAGTGTTTCGCTCTTTTTGATGAGCGAAAATATTGATCAACGTACGAAATTACGTGTGCCGAAACATTAAAAATGTTGCAAAAGACTTTTGGTGAATCTGCTCTGCTGTGTCGGGAGACCGACGAAGACATGCCTCGTTATTGACAGCCTTCAACGAGTATGACTGACGATAATGTCGATGAGCTTGAGAGAGATCGTTCATGTATTGGATATGTCACACTAGGGCTTATATATGATTATGCATGAAAAATTTAGTATTCAACGCGTTGTTGCAAGACTTGATCCAATAGCGATAAATTTCTTTCGAAGAAGGTATCGAGAACAGGTACCCGCAGACATGCTGGATCGACACACTTTGGATCCCACCTCCATGGAACGCGTTATACACCAAGCACTGCTGAGGTCAACTGGAACAGCTGCATTAACATACTGGTTGACAAATTGCGCTAAAAATTCGCATCATAATTAAGAACAGTGTTAGCAACCTGAAAAAAAATTAAATTAAAATCGATCTTTTGGAGACTATAATAGATAGTTCCTTCACATTTGCATATTTGTCATTCATTTAGTCGTCCTTCTGAAAATTTGCATTCAATTAAAACGCTAGAAATTCTGAATTTAGTGTACCTTGCATGATTCCTAAACAACACCACGAGGAACAAGTAAGAAAATACAGTCAGGCGTAACCGACTGTAAGAGGCCCTGTACCAGTTCAGGTCTCCTAACAAACACATTAAACGTTTCCCGAGCATATGACCAAACACATGACCACTTCTCACTGCTCGAATATGAATGAAGAGGAAAGGGGGGTCATTCAACTTCAATTGGTTATAAAATCGTTATTTATTATCCGATTTTGATGAACTTTTTGGATTTTGACTAAGAGGGACGTTAACTTTATACTGGCATACTCAATTTTTCTTGTGCCGAAGAAATATTTCTCCTTGGGGGTGATTTTATGGGGAAGGGGGGGGAGGGGCAAAATTTCAAAATAAACTTGTGAAATTCCGGAGCAGTCCTAGACGAATGCAAAAAACACGAAGTCTCTATCTATTACCGTTTCCGAGATCCTTTCGTTCATACGGACGGACGGAACGGACGGACGGACAGACGGACAGACGGACAGACGGACATGGCTATATCGACTCCTCTATCACTCCTGACCATAATGGGGGTAACTTTGGGGGGTCTCCGACCATTATTTCTACCTGTTACATACATTTGCACAAACCCAATAGGCTCTTGTACCTTCGGTACAGGGCCTAAAAATACTACAAAAGTTTATTGATAATGCAAAGCTAATATTGCTAAATGACAAATCACCAACACATTTTCCAACTCATAATACACTTACCCACATTGACCTGTCATTTTGTTCCCCCGCAATAGCCCCATACACCCAATGGAAAATACTCGATGACCTCCACGGCAGCGATCACTTCCCAATAGTCATGTCTCTCTTCCAAACAAACAGCCCTAAACACTTCAACAGACCATTTTTTAAATTAAAAGATGCCAATTGGGAACTGTTCGAAATTCTTACCGACAACGCCCATGTGAAATTCCCATACTCTGAAAATGTTAATAAAGAAGCCGCCCAGATCAACAAAATCATACGTCAAAGCGCAAATTTATGCATTCCACAAACATCACCAAACAAAGAACCCTATAAAGTTCCTTGGTGGAATAAAAATCTCACTATACTACGGAGATCAAAACAAATAGCCTGGAGAACGTTAAAACGCAATATAAATGTTGAAACAATCACAAACTATAGACGTGTAAATGCTAAATTCAGATTCGAAATTAAAAAAAGTAAAAAAAGACGCTTCTGTGGACTTAACTCCACTAAACAAATTCACGCCTTATTTAACCCACAAACCAACAAAACAACAACTGACACTAACGAAATGGCCAATATTCTCGCTCATCAATGGTCAGATCTGACAAAAGACTCTGAATTCACACAGGAGTTCCGTAACAATAAATAGAAAGACATTTCCGCGAATTATACTCCTTCCCCTACAGCCTAAACAATAGAGGAAAGCATAACAAAACTTGAGCTGGTTTCAGTATTACAAACAATTAAAAGGATCTACCCCAGGCCTAAATAGAATATCTTACCAGATGATTAAAACATAGCTCCCATACAACAAAAAACAGAATCATTAATTTATTTAATCAAAATCTTCAACAGCCACATACCACAGTCCTACAAAATAAGCCTAGTCATACCCATACCAAAACCAAATGCTGACAAAACAGTAACCACTGCTTACAGAAATATTTCATTAAATTGCTGTCTAGCTAAAACTTTTGACAAAATAATAGCTAATAGAATCTGGTGGTTTGTCACCCACAATAATTTACTAAATCCAAATCAATTTGGATTTAAAAAAGGCAAATCGACTGTAGACAGTCTACTTTATGTGGACTCTCTAATAGCGAAATCACACAAACATACCTCTCTCATCACGCTTGATTTCTCAAGAGCTTTTGATCGAGTGGGTGTGCATAGCATTATCGACCAACTAATGGTATGGAAAATTGGCCCTAAAATAATCAAATACATAAAAAACTTTATGCTCAACAGAAAAATAATTGTCAAACTCACTTCCAATATCCAACGGCATCCCCCAAGGTTCACCAATATCCGTAATTCTATTTCTCGTAGCGTACAATAAATTATCCGACATCATCTCGCTACACAAAGAAATCAACTTTAACGCATACGCTGATGACTTTTTCATCATTATAAATTTCTATAATCACAAAAACAAAAACTACAATTTAGATAGCCTATTCCAAGAAATATGCAGCTGGGGTTCATACTCTGGGGCCTCCTTATCTTTACCGAAATGCAAACATCTACACATATGCCAAAAACATAACTGCAATAGTTCCATAACTTGTAATAGTATCCAAATCCCTACTGTACCCTCCTTAAAAATTCTAGGTCTAATAATTAACAAAAACTACAAATGGGACACGCATATTAAGGAACTTCTACCGTCTCTGTCCCAAAAACTCAACATAATAAAATGCTTGGCCAGTCACAAATTCAACTGTAATACATACACCCTACTCAACGTCGCTAAGGCAACTCTCATATCCAAATTAGAATACGGATTGTTCATATATGGACACACACCTAAAAGCACACTGAACAAACTAAAAACCCCATTTAACGCAGCCATTCGCTTGGCCCTTTCCGCTCTACTCCTATAAACAACCTGCTTTACGAAGCTAATGTTCTCCCAATAGAATTAAAAAGAGACCTACAGACAGCCAAGTTATATAAAAACCTTATAAACTGTAAAAACACACCAATACATAAATTCATCAAACCCTACAAACGCAAAAAGAAAGTCACATCTGTTATTGACCACACAATAAGCTTATGCAAAAAACTTAATTTGCCGTACAAACCTCAAAAACTTTTGAAATACAAACCACCACGGGCTCTTGCCAACATTATCGACACAAAGCTCCGAATCCACAAGAAACACTCAACACCCCCTGAAACTTACCAAAAACTGTACAAAGACAAGAAAGACAACTTAAAACATCACAAGTTCATATTCACAGATGGTTCAAAAGTGGATAGTATAATATCATTCGCCATCACAACGGAAACAGACATACTGAAATACGGTATTCTGCCACCACACTCATCTGTACTTACTGCCGAAACAATAGCCATACTAGAAGCGATCGAACACTGTAAGAACAAAAGAGGAAAATTTGTTATTTGCTCTGACTCCCTAGCATCAATAGACTCAATTAAAAACACAAATAATAACAACCCTTATCCAAATAAAATCAGATCCTTAATTACACAACTAGCTCCCAAAATAAATTTAATGTGGATTCCTGGCCACGCAGGCATAGCAGGAAATGAATTGGCTGACCAAACAGCAAAGTCAGCTAATAAAATGGCACTAATCTGTACCCCTAATATAAATACAACAGATATAAATAGATACCTAAAACAAGAGTTTACTACAAGACATAAAAATAGCATCATACACTGCAATCAATGGTACCAAAATATAAATCCGACAAAGTTACACATTGGTGATTACACATTTCACCAAAAACTCAGTAGGGTCGACCAAATCAAAATAATCAGACTTCGTCTGGGCCACACTAATCTTACACATCAACACTATTTTACCAACAACTCACCAACTTCTTGCCCTCTTTGCCAGGATAACAATACAATTACCATATCACACTTACTAAATTAATGCTCAGCACTTAATCACATCAAACAGAAAATATTTAATAACACTAACCCCCTGGAACTCATCAGCAATCCAAACCCAGATAACATAAACAAAATCCTACTTTTTCTGAAAACTTCAAATATCTCAAATCATCAATACCACAAAATCTGAAAAAAACACTGTAAATAAACATATAGAAATAGTAACTACATAATAAGATATAATAATAATAATTTAAATATATACATATAAGACATAGCAAAAGGCCACGCAGCCAGTGCTATATCCCCTAAGTTAGTTTAAGTTTTGTAAACCTATC
>JAWNNP010001872.1:0-40309 GCA_035044805.1 Leucophenga maculata
TAAATAATCGTATGTGCTCGTTTAAGGTTAAGTGTAAACGTTCGATGTCTGAGTTTCCTGCCTTTTTATGAGGTTTATGGTTTATGAGTTGTAAAATGAATTTGGATATTATTTTCTGTCGATTATTGTTTTATTGTAATTATGTCAAATTCATTATCAGAAATAATTAATTCTCCAAATATTGAATTTTTATTTTTACATACGCATTTCAATTTTTGGACTGTTGCATATTTAGTGCGTTTATCGATTGTAGTTAAATACATTATATTTCTCTGTGGATACCATATATCTAGATGTATTATCTCGTTGTGTTTCTGTGGAGTGTGGGTAATATTCAAGGAATATTGCAAAGGATTTCGATCAAACTTTGCTAAGTTACAAATGCTGCAATTGTTTACATACTTTTGAATTTTATTTTGCATATTTGGAAAATAGTAGAGACTTTTAATTACAGTGAAAATTTCGTTTATTCCTTTATGATTATTTTTTATATGTTCTTTTTCAATAATTTTCAGTTGACTTTCCTTATCTGTAATATCTTCAAGAATACTATTACATTTAAGTAACTTAAGTTGATTGTTTTTAGCAAAATACTTCTTGTGGTTTTCTTGAAATTTTAAAAACAAATCTGTGTCGTCACAGTGCATGGCTACTAATCCTTTTTCTGCTAACTTATTTCTCTTAATTTTTAAAACAATTTCTTCCTTATTTTGAACTTTAACGAGATGTCTTAATTTTTTCTAAAAAAATATTTTCGTTGTGCTAACATCTGAGTTTGAACACGTGATAATCATTTGTATTTTAAACAAGTTTAATGGTTTTTCTGAAATTTTAATAAGATCTGAACTATTACTATCGGCGCTGTGAATTGTTTCTAGATCATCTATTTTGTTATTAAGAAATGTCTATTGAATCACTAAGATAAACTTCTGCTTTATTGTTAAATACGTCATAATCAATTTGATTAATTTTACTAAACTCTTCTACAATCAAGTCTTCGCTGTCTATGTATAAAACTTCATATGTATTAATACTATCTGTTCCATCGTCAACTTTATTTGAAACTATTCTGCTAAGTCCGTCAGCCAAAAAAATTTCTTTTCCTTTTATAAAGCTTAATTCGAAATCTAATTCATTTAGTTGTATTTTCCATCTATGGAGTTTCGAATTTGTTTCCTTTAAGTTGTTGAGCCATACAAGAGGTCTATGGTCTGTTTTTACAGAAAATTTTCGCCCGTACAGATAGTATTTAAAATGTTTTGTTGCCCAATATATAGCCAAGAGTTCTTTTTCGATGGTACTATAGTTAAGTTCATGTTTCTTTAACGAACGAAGTGTAAACATTTTTCGAAAATCTGGATAAATAATTATAAGTTCGCTTTTAATTAAAAATTTCAAGTGCTCGAACGATTCTATATAATCATGATCTTTTGTATTAACTTTCATGTTTTTCTTTAAATATTTTACTATGTGATAAGCGATTTTCGAATAGTCCTTAATGTAGCGTCTCAGGTAGTTAGTCATACCTAAAAAACTTTTTATTGATTTTTGATTTCTTGAAAGTTCTATTCTATCAATTGTTTCTACTTTTGTTTTAGATGGTTTTATTCCATCTTTATTAATAATATGGCCAAGAAATTCAGTTTCGCTTTTGCAAAACTCACACTTGTCTATCTGAAGTTTAAGATTTGCGTTAACAAGACAGCTAAACACTTTAAATAGAGATGCAACATGTTCTTCTAAAGTTTTCGAAAATATGAGAATGTCATCTAAATATACTAAACAAATAGTTCCAATATATTGATGTAAAACATTATTTATTAACCTTTGGAAGGTTGACGGAGCATTACGCAAACCAAAAGGCATGTGAAGAAATTCGTAATGTCCGTCTGCTGTAGAAAAAGCTGTTTTGTATACATCTTCCGTTTCCATTTCTATTTGGTAAAATCCTTTTGCAAGGTCTAGCTTTGAAAAATATTGACATCCACCCAATCGGTCAAAAATTTCATCAATATTTGGAATTGGGAATCGGTCTTCTACAGTAACAGCGTTTAAATTTCTGTAATCGATAACAACGCGCCACGTTTGTTTCTTTGAAGCGTCAGTTTTCTTTTGGACTACCCATTAGGGGCTGTTATAAGGACTAACAGAGTGCCTTATTATTCCTTGTTTGAGCATGTCTTCTATCTGACTACTAACCTCTTCCTTATGTATTTCAGGATATCTGTACATTTTCGAATAAATTGGAGTATCGTTTGTTGTTTTTATCGCGTGTTTAATTTTATTTGTAAATGTCAGATTGTCTTGATCATTATAAAATAGGTTTCTAAACTTTTGCACCAATGGAAGAATCAATATTTTTGAGTCACTGTCTAAATGATCAATTCTTACTAGTTCTTGTATATCTTGTTCTTTTTGTGTATTTGCATGGTATTTATCAAAATTAGTTTGCATAACAGGCAAAGTGTGTACTTCATAGTTGGTACATACGTTAAGCGTTATAGAAAAATTTTCTGCCCTAAGCTGTTGATTAGGATAATCGATAACACAATTCAGATTCATTAAAATATTTGCTCCAATTAATCCATCGTAATCTGCATGAAAATTGTACTCAAGAAATTCAAAATAGTAGTCTTTGAAATTAAATTCATTAAAGGATGTAACCTACAAAGTTTCTTAATTTGTATAATGTTGCCCATAGCCTTCACTGTTGCATTAACATTTTGAATCCATTTGGAATGACAAACGCCTTCATTTATGATGCTAAATTCAGCTCCAGTATCAATAATGAAGTAATGTTTTCTTAACTTTGTTTGAATTTCTATGTGGGGTAATTTTCTGACCCGTCCATATGAAAATTTGCTTGTGAATTGCAAAATGGCAAGTCTTTAAACAGTCCATTAATTTGTCACTTGACTCCTGTTCTCCAAAATGTTTTATAAGTATATCTTTCAAATTCGTCCAATTGTCTATTTTTCCGTTGCGGTGTATAGCTTGTCTTGTTCTACCTACGCATTTGTTTTTAATGTAATCGAAAAGTATTTTCTTTGATGCTATATCAAATTGAGTAAAACCCGGAAGCAAATTTTCTACTTGTTCTATAAAGTCCGGTAACTGATTTGCATCTGAGCCGTCAAAATTGTCAATAGATTTTATGCAATTTAACAATAGGTTAAAGTAATTGATTTGATTTGAATCCATAATTATTCTTTCGTAATGTAATGAATTTTTAGCAGGCTTAGTGGTCAATTTACATGATAAACATGCTTGTACATATTTATCAATGTAAAGACAGACAATTATTAACAACAACTTGGAACATTATAGTGAAGAGCAACGGATACAGATGTGTTTCGATTTCTGCTATGAAATCTCATCAGTCCGCTTGGCTGTGTCAATACAAATTCTTGCTTATAAACATGCACAATTTGAAAAGTCCCCTATGTATTATATGCATTGCATGGTAATTCTGAGAGAAATTTCCAATATGTACATATATGTAGAAATTTGCAGTGAGCAGTTTACTCAAACTATGAATTTTGTTGTTGCATTATCCCCCTATCAACTGCGCCCATGCCGTATTTCTACTCGTTGATAGAAATTCACAGGTTTTGGGCGTTGTGAAATTTTTGTCTTTCAGTTGAGGAACTCAACTTCAGACGAAAAGTTTTTTTTATAATTAATTTTTATTATTGAAAATTTGGTAATTAATTATTAAACGTTGTGCCCTACGTTAGTATTATGTAAAGTTATTTCCTCGCCAGTTACATAAATCATCTTTGATTTAGAGAATTTGTTTAATAATAGAAGTTTTCATTAATTTCTTTATTAATTATAATTATTTATTCGGCTTACAACTCGCGCTCGTGACGTTTGTGTAGTCTGGTTGAAGCTTCTTATCCAACTAACTAACGCTGCAAACATAGTGCGCGCTGAGACGAAGATGAAGACGAAGCTGAAGACGAATTGCTTGCGTTGCGAGTAATCTAATAGGTGTACATAGTGCAAGACGAATTAGTTGCGTTTTTGTTATTTTAGTCGCAATGGATTTGTAATCAGATGATGAGCTGATGTTACAAGAAAATTTTTTTTAAAATTAAGATGTAAAATAAAATTTAAAAAGAGAATCCATCCTATTAATTTGATATATATATGATATAGATTATTTTGCTGGTCCCATAGGCATCGTTTTTTAAAAACCGCTGCGATCAAATCCTCGTTCATTATGAACATTTTATTTTTACGTGTGCGTCCACCAAAACACAAATTGCAACTAAATTTTAACATATTTGGCGCCAAAGCATATACAGAACTCAAATGCAGCAACAACAACAGCTAAACAGCAAGCGATTCAGCTTCAAATTCAGTACTGCACCGTTTCAAGCTGATTGCTTGCGTTTCGTCTTTATCTTCGTCTTCGCATGCACTATGAACGAATTCGAGCGAATTCATATAAATCCTTCTGCGCAGTTTTTCGTCTTCAGCTTCGTCTTCATCTTCGTCTCAGCGCGCACTATGTTTGCAGCCTAACAATGTAAGAAGAATTCTAATTATGTACATCTAATGAGCTTACAAATTATCTTATTATCTAAAGTGTATGAGCTTATAACTTATTGCAGTTAGATGTAGAAGAAGTAAAGAAAAAGTATAGAAGAAGTATGGAAAGAAGAAAAGAAATCCTGTCCTGGCCCAAATCAAATCAATCGATGCCTTAACCACAATACAAACGATAAACAAAATACAAAATTTATTTGCATCTATTTGATTTACAGGAATGAGATTTGGTAAATATATATTAATGTGACTGGGAAAAGTAATCCTGTTAAGGTTAGTCCAAATCGGAGGGATAGGCCAAATTCAGCTTATCTTTACATCCAATTGAGGTAGAGGTAATTTGTTAAATGTGTTAATAGGGCTGAGAGAAGTAATTTTATTAATCATCGAAGCATTCTATAATAAATTAACTATTCAAAATATATCTTGAAAAATTGTGTTCTCGGCGATACCTCACCTTTAGAAAAAGAAGATAAGAAGGGGGCGTAGCAACGTAAGCAGGGTCCGCCAAAATATATATAAAAATAAACATAAAGAAATAACCAAAAATCTAAATGGACGGAGCTGTGCAGCGCCTCTTGAATCTTTGTCAAATAAAGGTCCCAATCTCTGTGGTATTTTTTCAAATACCCGAGAATGGCATTGAAAAGGCGAAACTACTCTACGGATAATAAATTGCTGTCCTTAGGTGAATCAACCTAAATACTTACTTAAATAGCTTTTAACCGTCGATCGGTCATGTCCACATTTAGGAAGGCATGTCATAATCTAGTGCGCGCTGGCGCTAGTTGTTTCGAATACCAAGTTCGGTGAAATCTCTACACCTGGTCTTTCCAACGCGAGCCTGGTCGTCCTCTATTTCGGCGTCCACCAATAATTTTGCGTCCCAGAGCTCTTTCATCCATTCGATTGAGGTGAGCAGTCCAGTGCAGCCGCTGGAGCATTTTGCGCTGGACTGTGACAATCTCATCGAATAACTCGTACAGCTCGCGGATGATACGGGACCTAAGCTCGTCGCCTACTCAAATAGGATTTCCAACGCTGTTTCATCTGACTCAATCACGGTCCATGACTCTGCGCCATACAATAGGACCGGGAGTTTCAGCGTCTTATAGATCTTTATTTTTGTCTTTCGAGAGAGGGCTTAACTTCACATTTGCTTGCTCAGCCCAAAAAAGCATTTGTTCGCAAGAGTGATTCTTCGCCTGATCTCCAGGATAGACGAAGTTTTCTACAACACTGAAGTTGATATTCTCCATCGTCAATGACAGTCCAAGATGCGATGACGGCGTGCATACTTCGTCTTTATTCAGCGCTAGACCCATCAGCCGTGACTTTTTCAATCTCTGAGAACGCCTTGCTGACTCGCCGTTCGTGCGCACCGATGATATCAATGTCATCGGAAGATCGAGCTCGACATATTCTGTATGTACGGGCACTGGCGTAGGATGTATTTCATCAGAAGATTAAAATAAAAAAGCACGACAGCGCATCGCCCTGCCTTCTCTTGGTATCAAACGGGTCGGAGGGTTTTCCCCACCACGACAACGTTTTGGGAGTGAGATAGCGTAGTCATGCAAAGACGAACGATCTTTGCCGGAATACCCAGTGCAGAAAGGGCGTAGGTAAACTTCGATCGTATAGGTCAAAAACAACTTTATTGTCGACAAATAGGTTTTGTGTGTCTTTGTTAAACTCACGCGTATTTTTCAAGATTTGGCGTAATGTAAATATTTAGTTACTGGTCGAACTTTTTGGTTTGAAGTCACACTGATATGGTCGTATCAGTGAATCCGTATATGGCTTCAGCCTATTACACAATACGCACGGCAGGATCTTATATCCGATGGAAAGAAGACTTATTCCGCGGAAGAGGGGTCTCCTTTCTTCAAGATAGGACAGAGAACACTGAGATTCCAGTAATTGGGTATGCGTTCATCGGAGCATATCTTGCATAAAAGTTGGTGCATACTTCTAATCAACTCTTCTCCGGCGGTCTTTAATAACTCAGCTGGCAGCCCATCAGAGCCTGCCGCTTTGTTATTTTTCAACTTTTTTATAACCAAATCGACCTCGTAATATTTTGGTGGCTCTACAATAGTGCTATCATTAACTGGTGGTTTCGGTGTCTATTTCTCTATCAGCGGAATTGTGCGCTTCATTGCCTCCGAGTAGCTTGGAGAAATGACTCCTCCATAATCTCAGTGATTCCTGTTCATCCGTAACCAGAAACAATTTTCGAGCTTCATTTCTGTCACATAACATCCGTGGATCCTCAAACTCCCTCCTTTCTTGCTCCTTTGCAGAGCCTAGTGCGTACCTTGGCTGCAACAAGATAGTGGTCCGAGTCAATGTTGGGACCACGTAACGTTTGCACGTCCAACACGCTCGATGCCTGCCTTGCGTCATTCAAAACATAATCAATTTGGTTGCGTGTAATTTGATCTGAACTCAGCCATGTAGCCTTGTGGATGTTAAGGTGCTGAAATCTGGTACTACTTACTACCATGTTCCGGCCTACAACGAAATTAATTAGCCTCTCTCCATTATTGGAGGTACTGTCGTAAACGCTAAATTTTCCTACGGTTGCGCCAAATATTCCTTCTTTCCCAATCTTGGCGTTGAAATCGCCAAGCACGATTTTGATATCGGGTTTGGGAAGCGCTCGTGCAGACGTTCCAAGCGCTCATAGAACTCATCTTTAGCATCGTCGTCTTTCTATTCCGTCGGGGCGTGCGCACAAATCAGGCTTATATTAAAATATTTAGCCTTGATGCGTATCGTGGCTAGACGCTCGTCAACAGACATGAACCTGAAGACGAGGCCACGTAGTTGCCTACTCAACACGAAACCACATCCAAATTCGTGCTAACTCGCATGGCAGCTTAGTAGATGTCACTGGATTCTTTTTTAGAGCAATCCTATCTATCGGATTTCTTGGATTGCAGTGATGTCAGCCTTGCATCTTTCGAAGACATCAACCAGCTGGATATTTGCACCATCCCAATTAAGGGTGCGGACGTTCCAGGTGCATATCCGTAAATGTTTGGCCAGTAAAAGGATCGACGCATGCGTTCAATGAATTTGGATGCTGTAGGATCATCACGGGTACGTTCAATCACAACTTTGGTGATTGATGCGTGTACCCAAAGCTTCCAGTGACTCGTCTCCTCCTCACAGGATATAGCGAAAATCCATACAAATGAAGACAATGCCATTTTCGACTCTTAAATCAGGCCGCCTGTCCTGGTTTTGTGTTATGTTTTTTAACAATTTTACATATTGCTCGAATTTAAACTCTATAGTGTCAAATCCTAACAGTTCACTTGGATGAAACAGATTGAATCAATCATTTGGGACTAAGGGTCTGCGACCACATTTCCGCTCTTTTTCGGTGCTCTATTTCAAAATCGAATGATTGCAATAGACGAGACCATCTAGCCAAGCGACCTGACAGGACTGTGAGGAGAGTTTAAAAAGAAAAGACAGAAGAAAACCAAAGGAATTGGCGCAATATTTTAGTATTAAACTAGGAATATTATCGGGACTAGAGTGTCATGAAAATGGAATACATTTAAAAAGTAATAAATTTAACACATTACACACGCAAATTGGGATATTGGGTTAAGATACACTAAAGTTAGGATAACAACTATTATAAGTAGATTTAAAGAAAGTAAACAAATCCGATATCCGAATAGAGGAATGTTCACTACTATCAAGACGAATGTTTAAAGGGGAAGCCGTATTTCTCCGTTTAATATTGACAAAGATAAGAAGCTTTTAGGATTGCGCGCATTATTTTTTACTCGTAATAAATAAGCAGCATAACACTTTTTATTTAATGAGTTAAAATTAGAACCTGCTTTATTCATATTTTTTGAATATAATGTAAATATGCTCTTCAGGTCTTCTACATATTAATATTTATAAGAGGAGGGTTTATAGTCAAATTAGTCAAAATAAGGTAAGAATCTCGGAATTTGAGATACCCAGCTAAAAACTCGTATAAACTTTTATTTTGACATCCTAAACGTTCTCAAAAGGTTAGAAAAATTGTTTTTTCACATTTTTTGCTATAAATACTTATGAGCAATATTGTAGAGGATTAAATTCCCTACAACTTTTGTCTTAAACATTTTTTTATATGTTGAATCGATTTCGAGATAGAGGGCGGAGAGCGTGCGGTTAGAGCATCATTTAAGGTTATCCGGTTGTCCCGGTGGATACAACTTCTGCGCTTTTTAAAAAAGGGAAAAAACAAATTTTGAAAAGCATTTGAGAAACGGCCGAATTTGGATCAACTTGCAGCAGCATTTGAAGAAGAAAACTGTCCGGTTCAAAGATTATTTGAGAATGGGATTGATATCTTGTTGGCAGTCTATAATGCCCCAAAATCTGTAGACGGTATTGATTATCCTCGTTATGTACAATACGTCAAATCTACAAAACTGAATAAACCTGTGCAGTTATCAAATCTTCCACCAACAAGTGCAGCAGCTGACCAACATTTCAATCGGGTTTACTATCAAATTCAAATTTGGTTAGGGCATGATTTGGAACCCCAGGAATGGGGTTGGACAATGCGAAATGAATTTCTGGAACCTATTACGACAACGTTAAATACAATATTCTGCAACTGCAAGAGTGGATGTGGATCAGGGTTGCAGTGCTCTTTAGTTTGTGGCCAGTGTAACGGGCAAGCTTGTCTCAATGCTATACTGTATTAAAGCGATTGCAATGAAGATGGAACCTTTGACCCCGAAATAATGGAAAACCTGCAGACAAATGAAGACGATAAAGATGAGGAATTTGAGATATTACAACGGTCAGAAGATGATGAAGAAGAAGATATTTAAAATTATAAGGTAAGTTACGTAAGCAAACTAATTAATAAATATTATGTTATAGTTAACAAAAATGAAAAAAGTTGAATAATTATGTATTTATCTATAAATATTAAACTTTATATTGCGTTTTTTTGACCGGGACAACCGGATAACCTTAAATGATGCTTTAACCGCACGCTCTCCGCCCTCTATCTCGAAAACCATTCAACGTAAAAGAAAATGGTTAAGTTGTAGGGAATTTAATCCTCTACAATATTGCTCATAAGTATTTATAGAAAAAAGTACCATAGGAAACGAGATATTTGCAAAAAATGTGAAAAACCCAATTTTTCTAACCTTTGACCTTAGATTTTTAATAGACGCGGACACCCCACCATATGTAGGTTTTGAGACAACGTTTAGGATGTCAAAATAAAAGTTTATACGAGTTTTTAGCTGGGTATCTCAAATTCCGAGGTGAACTTACTAATTTGACTGGTCTATTAGTTTGAAGAGTTCTATGATGACGATCCGGACGGAACACGCTTTAAATCACCAGTTCCAAGCGATTGCACTGATTTATTATTTTTTTGTGTAGAGATCTCATTTCTTAATCTTATATAACAGTTTATATCATTTGCAGTGCAATAAAATTATGATTGATTTAGCCACGTTTCCCGCATTGATGATTACAGCTTTTATCTATAATAGCTTTTCGAAATCACTAATTTTCTGTATTTTTATCCTCCTGTCATCCACAAATTCGCAACTGGAAAAGTTCGATTTGTTTAATGTCTTTCAATTGAACAAACAACCAAAGAGAAAGTATTTATAATATCTTACCGTCCAGCCATTTGTTTAGGTTTGGTTAGTCACTGTTCGTAGTCATATTTGTGGATTTTGCAATGGTGACACGTATCCACCCGTGCATAGTCTTAATGAAACAGAAATTTTTTCTTTGCTAAATGCGGTAACATTGAAGTAATCTAGCACAATCTAAGATAATACAACTATAACTGGAGCTCGTTGGCACGTAAGAAACTAAAATATTCATTAGGTCTCACAAACAACGTATTTAGTGTTATGTTTGTGTGTTGGCAAGTGTGTTTGGTTACCGAGTGAAGAAACGTGTGTCTGAATTGCTTGAGAGCTGATTAGCGACTGCTTTATTTTCTATTCTGTAAGTAAGGAATGCAATAGTTATATACATGTGTGTGAGTTTAGTTTACGATTGTGAATGTATGTGTGAATGAGAGTAGGATAATACATTTAGAATTACACATATATAGCATATCTCCTCCTTTAAATTATGACTACATTAGGATCTTTGATGTCTTCCGAAATCAGGAGGGCTGAAATGGTTAATGTTGTGGCGTGGTCGAGAACTTCTGCGTATTGTAATTCCCGAACGACATTGATTAGATCTTCTTTGAATTGGAAAAATCCCTTTCAGAATAAGAAGTTTCTGGCGAAGAAGCTGTTGACTGTTGTTGTTCTGCATCAATTGTTGTTGGAACGGTTGGTTACTTCTCATTTTCGTTTGACCACGAAAATAATGGGAGATCAACTTTTTCTGTGCTTGAAGTTGACCTACGTTTGAGTTGATTTACATGTCGTTTGAAATAACCATTTGAAGTATGTACAATGTAGATAATTGTGGGCCAGATATTGGAAATTTGGTACATATGATAGTATTCATGTACATACAAATTAATCTTAATTTACGACAAATCTGAACACGACTACTCTTACCGCCCGTATAAAATACGTTCGTTTCTGTTAATTTTTGAACCGTAATCCATTATGTTAGGATTTATTTTTAAAATTTGTTCAGTTATTTATTTTTACATGTAAGCTTAATACTAATAATGAGAAAATGAACATGTTTAAAAATATTTATTTGTACTTTAGATTTTGAAAACATATTGAAAAAAAATTAATAATTAATGATTAATAATCTATTTCTACGTCTATTTCAATTGAAAAGGAATTTTCAGTTTCAGAATCTGAATCGTCACTGTCACAATTATCAGAAATAATATCAATCTTTTCGACAGATATATGCGCGAAATAAAAGGATCTGAGGAATCCATTGCTCTTTAGAAAACATCTGTCATATTGTTTCGTCGTGTATCCTTTCGAGCATGTAACCGACTGTCACACAGCATGCACAAGTAGAGATGTGTTGTGACCTTGAGTACCAGCTAAATCGGATGCCAATTTTCTCTTCAGACGGGGTCCAGCATTTACATACTTAATGTGTGGGCGTCCAACTGAACTTGATGTTGACGCATTAGCATTTAGTGACAACATTGTATCAACTTTAAAAACCATTTTAGACAAAAGCCATTTGTTATGTGTATATATCCGGACAAGGAAACGAATAATTGAAAATCACTCACAAGCACTTGTAACTTGTGGTGCAATTAAACGCTATTGAAAGGATAATACAAATCTTAGAATGCACGCTCAAGCACTTGAACCTGAGATGCACCTAAGTGAATACTTTTGCCTATATACACTGAGTACTTGGAACTTACTGTATATTTGCATTTGGTAGAAAACTAAGCACTTGGAACTTAGAATTCTTTTGATCAATCTTTGAAGAAACGTATAGCCTTGTTGCTTGCCTTTCAAAGAGTGACGATTTATTTAAACAATCTTGAGGTTTATATACAATTTTTGTTCTTATACTAAAATATGAAATTACAAATATATGTTTACATTATGTTCTTAATAGCTATTATAATCGTATGTGCATGTTTTGGTTTTTCTACATAATGTCGTAAATTATGTACTTGAGTTTTTCTTAATGTCATTTTTTATTGGTATGTCATAAACTATCCTGCTGCCTTATCAGTATTCGGCTGCGCATGCGCATTGTGTGCATTTTATAACTTCGTGGAAGGTCAGCTAACATCATGTTGCAATGCACAAATCCATGCGTTGGTACTCGATGCTTGATTATCGATATGTTCGTGAGACAAAAAACCCACATGTGGAAACTATTAAATGTAATCTGCATGTGTTCTTGCTGTTGCTCATGCGTGTAAAAAACTATAGATAAACAAATAGAACATTTTATTGTTTTTCAAGTGTGTTTGAAATAGAATTCTTATTTTAAGATTCTACATTCTCCCGCCCGGTTGAATATTTATTTAACCTAGCTTATATTAAAAGAAAACGGTGATGGCTGCGTAGAGTTGCTGGTGTTGACTGTTGGTACTGGCAGTTGTTCTACATCACGTGTAATAATATCGCTGCTAGTGAAATGCCCAGTGCTATGTATGATATGATGTGATGACCTTGATTATCCATGTTTTCGAATGGTAACTTCAAATGTTTGTGAAGTTGTTTTTGTGAACGTGTTAGCTCATCTTGGCTGTCTTGCGTGGAAGTGGTGATGGGCAGAGACTTGTTAGTTGACCGTGACGTATCTTGGCTGCATCGAGCATAAGATACTCGTACTGACCGAGTTGTTGCGCTATATCCAGTCACCATAATTTGTTGGTTCCGAATGGTGCAGCTGGAGTCGAGCGTTACAAGCCCCGATTGCTCCAATTGAAACGTAGATGCATATTCGTCACAGACTGCAGACAATTCCACTTTTGAATTTGTCCCAAAAATCCATCTGTTTTTATGACGCAATGGAAACCATACAAACAATTTGTTTGTATCCTCGAGTTTACAATGTTCAGATGTTTTGTTGTTGAACATTTGAAATTCACAACCAACATTTGTCGAGTAAATTGATTGCTTGTTATAGCAAATGAAGGATTCCGTGTTGAGTGCGTGACAGTTTCTTAAATTATCCCAGTTCATTAAGAAACCTTGGTCTCGATGATTATTGATAGCAAGGATAGGTGCTTCGACGCGGATCGTTTTAATACTTAAACCGCCAGTTACTGGAATTGGTACTATGTTGAACAAATCAAATTGTTCATTCATTACCAGAGGAATAGTCACCTTGAACACAACATGGTCTTGAGTGACTGTGCCTTCTACTTTTAACAACTTGTATAGTTGAAATAAGTCTTCGTCGTTTATGGAAAGCGTTTGTCCCGGTTTTTAATGAACACGCATTTTTTCTAGTTGTGCTCTTAGTTGCTGCGCCGTTAATAATGGTGGGCTGATCTTGTTATGTCGGGCATCAGTGAGTACATCTATTTGATTTTGAACTCTTTGCAAATTAGACGCAATAATTGTTAACTGTGTCGTCAAGGTGATATACCATTGGAAGACGCGATTTGGTCCTGCTGCCAATGACATATCCTGTAATTGCTGTTGTATCTGAGATAAACGAAGATTTGTTATGTTTTCGGTTCTCTTCATTATATTAATTGTTGAGTCAATTACTGATGTTTGATTTTTCAGCAACTCCAACATATATTGTTCATTGCCTTCAACATTTTGAATCGTTTTCGTCATTTCTTCTGCGTAGTTGAGTTCAGATCAGTTTTTGAGTCTGCTACCCGTACATATCCATCTGCTCCGGGATATAATTTAATGACTCGCCCCAGTGGCCATTGGAACGTTGTCTTCTTTGATTACAACCAATGTTCCTTCCTTAAGGTTGTTAAAGGATTTGGTCCATTTTTGTTTTTGCTGGAGCTGTTGCAAATATTCCTCATACCACTGCTGCCAGAATGCATATTTCAACCTGGAGACCTGTTCCCATCTCTGCCCCAAAGACAGTTTTTTGTCTGTGTGAATCCTGTCTGCCTGTGCTGTTAGTAGTTCCCCTATCAGGAAATGTCCAGGTGTGAGAGCAGAGATATCATTAGGATCGTTTGAGATAGGTGTTATAGGCCTTGAGTTCAATATGGCTTCTATCTCAACTACAACCGTTTCTAATTCTTCGTAAGTTAAAGACGATGTATTTACGTTGTTCTCCAGCATGCGTTTGGCTGATTTCACTGCTTCTTCCCATAGTCCGCCAAAGTGAGGCGATCTCGGTGGAATAAATCGAAATTCAATTCCTTTATTGTTGCATTCAGTAACGATTTTCTCCTTTGTTTCTGTCGAAAATATTATTTGCTCGAGCTCCTTTAACTTGTTATATGCTCCAACAAAATTAGTGGCGTTGTCACAATGCAAAGTTTTGCATTTGCCTCGTCGACTAATAAATCGACATAATGCTGCCAAAAATGCATCTGTTGTCAAATCGCTTACCAATTCAAGGTGAATAGCCTTGGTAGCGAAGCAGCAAAACACGGCAATGTATGCTTTATGTGGTCTTTTGCCTCTTATCTTATAATGAATAGAGAAGGGCCCACAACAGTCGACGCCTGAATTTAGAAATGGTCGCGCTTGAATAACTCTCAATGGTGGAAGGTTACCCATGACTTGTTGCAGCATTTTTGGTTGCATTTTGTTGAAACGTACGCAGTGTTTGACAATACTTCTTGCCATTGTTTTGCCATTAATTATCCAAAATCTTTGGCGAGACTTGGCTAATAAGGCTTGGGCTCCGCAGTGCATGTTGTCTTCATGCAATTCTCTTAAGAGTATTTTGACGAGAGGATCGTTGTATGGCAATGACATTTGATGTTTTGCGTCAAACGATAAAAATGATTGTTCCAGTCGTCCACCGACTCTCTTAACGGAATTTTCATCCAAGAATGGAGGTAAACATTTTAATGCACTTTTGTTCTGGACTGAATTTGCCTTATTGAGATGCATTATGTCATTTTTAAAGTCAGCTTCTTGTATACATTTCACAATCACCTTCAAGGCGTGCTCGAGTTCATCCTGTATTATTTGACCGTTGTAGTTGTTATTACTTTTGTTTTCCTTTGACAAACAAACGGCTGCTATGTGTCCTCTTTTTTTTATGGCATGTAGAATCACGAAACTTACATCTATCTCTAGCATGAGAATGTCCACAACCTGAGCACGATTTTAGCTTATTAGTGCTTGCTTTGTGTTCATGTCGCTTCTCTTCTCAACTACCCATTCTCTTTGTGTTTGTGAATGTTTCATCACCCTTTTGTAAAATTCGTAGCGATCGGCGACAATGTGACGCTTTATTTGAAAATGTTCCGTTAATTTGTATATGCAAGTATTCGCTATCAAAAAGAGTTTTTTACAGTTCATCAGCACCAATCCATGAAAGATAATATGCTTTTTGTTTTGCAGCATCTGTAACTGTATATGCATGAAAATTTTGAGTCAATTGTTGCAGATATGACTCCCAATTATACTTGTTTTTGTCAAAGTTGTGAAAAGGTACACAAATAGTTGATTCACTCTATATTTTATTCATTTTGGTTGTTGCTCCACTTGTCTTATGCGAATTTTAGCTGTTGATCAAGCAATTGCTTATAATGTTCATCATTCAGCATCTTTATGCGTTTATGCGGAATTACCGACACGGATTACACAAAAAAAGTTTTGTGGCTATTTTTCACTCCATTTCATACTGTTGGTACTTGTTGTATGTTCCTCGTTGCCAATGTTATGTTTGTGTGTTGTCAAGTGGGTTATCCCACAAGCGAATGTTCGACTCAATCGAAAGTAAATCGAATGTCGGCTTTTCGCTTTTTGTTCGATTCAAGCGAACCGCGCGAATGTCTCTCAATCTCTCTCCTGAAATTCTAACAGGCGGAAAATAAAAAAGAGTATTTGATGTTTGACGCCGTTGAACGCTTGCAATTGATACTGTAAAAGAGTTTGGTTGGTTTTTCAATCAGCTGAAGCGTGCGCGTGCTTTTATAATATTTTGTTAACAAATTCATTTTTATTATTTATATTAATTTTTTATTACTTGAAATTGGTAAATATTTACTATTTTATGTGAGTTATTGTTTTAAAGTGATTGTCTAAAGTTTTGTTGTGTTAATTGTTAATTGTTTTAGTGTAAAAATTAAAAAATGCCAAACAAGATTAAGCACTGGCATAGTCGAATATAAAAAGTAGCTTCCAATGCAGGAAAAAAAAAATGAAACTAATTGAATCTCAATCAGAAAGTTTATAAATAATTAATCTATTGATATATTTATATCAAAGAAAAAATAGAAAATTGAATTTAGCTCTAATAAACATTATATATATTTTAATTTTTTATTTTATGAAAAATATGAATAGGAACAAATGGAAATGAAACTCGCTTAACCTTCGTTTTGACATTCGAGCGTGATATCGCGCGCGAACCTTCGCGTACGATAGTTCGCCTGCCACAAACTGAGCGACTGATGAATCGTTAGAGTATAAAAATCGAATATAAAGCGAATTCGCGCGCGAATATTTTTTCGCTTTTTATTCGATTAACCATTCGTATACGATATCGCACGCGATTATTTGGTCAAGTGGGATAATACATTTAGAATTGTACATATGTATATACAATTTAGTATCTCGTGCAGAACGGTAAAGCGGCATTGAAAGACTGGAAGTAAATTTTCTGAGTTCACTATTATTCGAAAACTCTTTTTTGTTCACCAAAACCTAACGAAAAAAAAAGAAACTGGATAATTATAGTCTGTAGTACAAATTGTAGGATGAATGCACTAAGCCGGAAATTGCGCAGAGGTGTATCGTAAAGGACAGACACATACATTCTTTTTATTGATATAAACATAGTTTGAGGCAATTGAATTGCGTACAGTTTGGGTTGCACATGGCATATGTCATAAGTTTGAATGAGGTAACAAACAAAAGCGTAGAAATTTATTTTATACTTTAACATTAATATCTTTTCACTCTGCAGGGCGATTTTGTATCTTAGCTTTCAGTATTTTGATTTCGAATCCAATGATTGGATTTTGCGCGATACGCGCACAAACAAAAATTGTCCTACGATATTTTTAACATGAATAGTTTATATTTTTGTAAACTTAAAAACATTTCTCAAAATGAATGTTGCAAATATATGTTTTCCTATAGAAAGCCAAACCATCCTTTTTTTCTAATGGATTGTTCTTCTCCTGATCCCATCAACAATAAATTCAAAGATATGTTGAATTTTGTTTATCGCTTCTTCGGAAGGTAGGGCACCGCCCCCTCCGATCTTGACAAAATTCATGAAGTGATTTGCTTCCGATCCCATCAACACGTATACCAAATATCATCCCTGTACTTCACATAGATGCAAATATATTTGGAATTATATTTATCACTTATATAAGGGGTGGGGGTACCGCCCATCCGACCTTGACCAAACTCATGAAGTGATTTTCTTCCGATCCCATCAACACGTATACCGAACATCATCTTCATACCTCATATATATGCGAAGATATTTCGATTTATGTTTAACGCTCATATGAGGGGTGGCACCGCCCCTGCCAACCTTGACCAATCTTATGATGTGATTTTATTTCGATCCCATCAACACGTATAACAAATATCATCCCCGTACCTCATATAGATGCGAAAATATGTTGACTTATGTTTATCGCTTATTATATCCGAACTTGACCAAAATCATGAACTGATTTGGTCCGGATCCCATTAATACGTATATCAAATAACATCCTCGTACCTTACATAGATGTAAAGAAATGTCGATATTTGTCTATCGGTTATATTAAATAAATGTAGCCTAATTTATTAATTGTTACATCAGCTACCTGCCAGTGAAAGTCCCGTTAAAGAGTAGCCGGAACAAACGGACAGACAGAGTGACAAATATTGTAAAAAAAATATTTTGGTATATGTACCGTGTACAATGCATATGGGCATTTCTCTAATTTCGAATTCGGCGTTCGTACGCATTCGGATTGAAAAAAAAAACATATACCAAAACATTATTTTATTTTGACAAAAGGCGAAACTTATATCTCTTGATTAGCTCGTTTTCAAAATAATTCCAAAAACCCAGGCAGTCGCACGCGACAAAAAACAGAAGTCGCTTTCAAGGCGATCAGTTCAAATACAGATTTCAGCCAAGTCTGAAATAATATTTTAATGCGACCAATTTCAAAATGTTATGCATTGATATATCTTAATAATGTTTTTTATTTTATTCAAAAATATTAAGTATGTTTTTTTAAATTAATTTTTTATCACTGTCGCACTCGACATGTGGCATGCGACATTTTGTTCCATCATACTTTTTATGTTTATAAATATACTTTAATTAGATATGCGTAATAAGATGATTATAAATGATTTTTAATATATGCAATATATTTATTTTCACTTCCTTTCATTTTTCGTCCAACTTATAATGTAGAAACCAATTTTCTATTTGAGCATATTTTGTGTGCGGTTGACATTTTATTTATTTTTTCATAAGTTCGATTGGCTTTCACATTGTACATTTTCTCTTCATGCATTATCTATTTTGAAATTAGCAGAGTCAATTTCATGTATTCAATTAAAAAATGCTTCTTAAACCCAACCATGTTTTTGTGGACTTCTTTATTTTATTGTCTCTATTGCTTTTCAACTGTTTGTTATTAAAGAGGTAATTTTATATAAAAAACAAAAATATAATTATTTAGCGACCAATGATTTAATGTAAATGAATTGTTAGCAGGTGTCGCAAGTGTCACTGCACTCGATGACCAAATATATTTATGACTAGTTTTTACCCGCAACTTCGACCGTTTATCTTACGATAAAAAGTAGCATAACTAATTACTTTTCTTATCAAATGTCATCTTCGTACCTTAAATGGATGCAAAGATATGGTGAATTTTGATTATCGCTTATATGGGGGTGGGGCTTTGCCACCTCTGATTTTCACCAAACCTAACAGGTTGACTTTTCTTGATCCTCTTAACATGTATACCAAATTTCATCTTTGTACCTTAAATTGATGCAAAGATATGGCAAATTTTGAATTTCGCTTATATAGGGGGTGGGACTTTGCTCCCTCCGATTTTGACCAAACTTAACAGATTGACTTCTCTTGATTATCTTAACATGTACACCAAATTTCATATCTGCACCTTAATTGGATGCTAAGATATGACAAATTTTGATTATCGCTTATATAGGGGGGTGGGACTTTGCTCCCTCCGATTTTGACCAAACTTAACAGATTGACTTCTCTTGATTATCTTAACATGTATACCAAATTTCATCTATGGATGCAAAGATATGAGCTATTTTTTTTTCGCTATTACCTGATTATTGTGTTCAAAATGTATGCTTCAGTTTTATTACTATTTTTGTGACAAGATTTTGGGTTGCTGGTGAGTTTTCCAATTGAGCAATCATCGGTTCACCAATAAAATAATGTACTTAATACAGATCGCGGGATTTTGGTATTAGAGGTCGAGAATATAATATGGCTTCGACCTCAAAAAATTTTGCTTTTAGTTCATGGAACTCATTTTTCGCTCCAATCTCTTTAATCTCTGGTTTTATTGCCCCATTTGATTGTTTTGTGACCCGAGCTGGTCATTATATTTCTGATCCATGCAATTATGAAGGTCCATATCGGCATAAAGTTTTTTTTTGCTGAGAAGGAACATGACCCTATTGATGCGGAAGAGTTGCTTTCTTTTATCAAGGCTAACACAATATTAGAATCGGTCCAGACGTGAGATGCGTTTTTTTCCAGATGGCGACCAGAACTAACTCTTGGTGTCAAATCTGTTCCATAGTTCTAACCTTGGTAGTGTTTGCTTGGCTATGATTGCTACGCAAAAAAACTGTGACGTATATAGCTACTCCGTATGCCTTCTCTGAAGCAGCAACAAAGATGTATAGTTAAATTTTATCGAAATAGAGCCCTCATTATGCCAAAGACACTTGCAGTTATTAAATGATAGAAGAGCTTCACAAATCATTTCCCATTCCTTCTGTTCCTAATCGGAAACCGTGTCAATCCAATAATTTTTTTTCGCACAATTGTTGCATGAACGTTTTTGCCTTTACTACAACTTGTGAGAATAGTCCAAGAGGACACATTTGAGCACAGCCAACTTATGAACCGCTTTTGGGAATCCAGGTAATGCTAAGCGTCTTTAGTTGATAGTTCTCTTACATGTCAAACATGCCGACATTAGGAACAACATACTTAAGTGACTGATATTCTAGTAATTGTTTATTGTTGTTACTTCATTTTAAAATTTATAACCGTAAGTTGTTAAGTTCATTATACTTACTTAAAACTTCCGAAAAGGAATCTCGCCATTAAGGGAGTCATCAACATAGAAATCAACTCGGAATGTCGACAATTGTAGCGGATATTTCTCTTTCCTGGTAGAAACTAACTGATGCAAACATTTTGTTGCCAAAAACGGTGACGAAGTTGTACTATAAGTAACGGGTTCTTAGCCGGTAAATTTTAGGCTCTTCGAAAGCATTATTTCGCCATATACTTATGTGTTACTTATGTGTCCGAAACCGTAACATTATGGAAATAAGCCCACTTTGGAATGTGAATCCTATATAAAGACTTTCATTTAATGACCTGTAGATACATGCCTTGACAGGTCTATAAAATACCATACAAATTTGGACTCAGTTTTGATTTGACTCTCGGTGAGTGCACTTGCACTTGTATATACTCGCGTTATATACAACAACAAACTACATAAACGGAAATAGCTACTACGTGCCTCAAGTCCTTATCAATTAGAATTAAAATATTTGTCAACAACGCTGACCACTATAATACGATTTGCGAACTTCAAAAAAGTGATAACTGTGTTTTTTCTCTTATGAGAACAAAGAAAAAAACCTTAAAAGTAGTCCTTTCTGGTTTGGATAAACTACCAATAGACGAGGTGAAATCGTTACTAATATCACTCGGACTAAAATGCATTGATGTTAAGATGGTTTAGAAAACCACAATCAATTTTCTCTAAAACTTCCAGTTATCATTACTTACATAATCTCAAACAGAAACATTGTACTAAGGCAATGGCAATCATAAAATCATAAAAAAAAGAAAACAATTTATTTCATGGTTTCATTTAAATAATTCAGTTTTTACAATTTTAGAGGAGAAAGTTAATATTCTAGCTGATGTTTTTGAGTCAAAATCTCACCTTACTAACACATATTCCGATGCCGACACTTTAATCATTGTAAAAACTTCGGTCAATAAATTGATAGAACATGATATAAACACAATTGACAGTCCTATAACAAGAATAAATCTCCGGGAATTGATCAAATTTCCAATATTTGCCTTAAAAACCTGCCAAAAAGCGCGCTTGCCTATTTTATACTAATTATGCAAGCATGTTTACAACTTGGTTACTTTCTATTTTTATGAAAGATCGCGAAAATTGTACATATCCCAGGAAAACCGCCCGACTCTCCAGATACTTTTTGACCTATAAGCCTACTCTGTGATTTTTCTAAAATATTGGGGAGGGTGATTAAAACCAGATTAAATCTTCATATAGAGAATAATATTGCATAAAGCATATCTAGACTGCATTCGTCCCTTAGACAAACTATCAAATTTTGTAAAAGAAAATCTTGCTTAGAAAAAATAATTTAGTATGGTAACCCTAGACGTTCAGGTAGCATTTGATACAGCACAATGGTTTAGTCCATGAACTTGTTAGAACAAATACACCACTCTACCTAACCAAAATTATACATAGTTTCTTATCAGACAGACACTTCTATGTAACAGTGGATGGATTTGAATCTAACCAAAAGTTGATTTGTGCTAGTGTTAGAACACCTTTGAAAACTATATGACTTCAGTATTTGCTGTTGATAGGGCATTATACTGTGTTAGTACATCATATAGTGCTATTGAAAGTGAAGTTCAAACCGCACTAGACACACTATCTATATATCTATATATCTATATTTTTATTTTTGGAAAATCAAATTAAATAAGCTGTGCTACTTATCAAACTCTGAACTCCAGCTAAACGAGTATAGTATTAATTGGGAGGACCTAGTAAGATATCTAGAATTTCTAGAATTATCTAACTAGTACGTACCGGCTTAATAAATGATATAAGTGTATGTAACTTTTTGTTTTAAGGATACGTGTTGTGCTCAGTTTGCGTTCGCTTTGTAACTTTAACTTCATCTGACTATTACGATTTTTTAAGCAGAGCGACTAGGCTAGTACAATGTGTATGAATATGCAAAATATAAGAGAAAATTAATTACAAAATTAGTTCGCCGCGCTGGGCGAAATGTATTTACTGTATTTACTGCAAATAATACAATACTTTGTCGTTATTGTTGTCACCTACTGCTCCCAACAATTGTACTTTAAAAAAAATAAAGTAAATTTGAATTGAATTGCAATAATAATGTGGACTTTTTCATATGACCCAAATATTCATATTGCGCCATAAGGTTTATGTAGCAGGCTTTATTTTCTGGATTCCAGAGTTACTTCTGTTTCTTCACCGGCACCCGACACCCGCAGCTATTTTCAATGATAGCCCAGACGCAGTTCGTTGTTTGAATTTAAATATACATTTTTATTCCATACTGTAAGTTTTAGTTATCAAACTTCACACAATACAATTCTTTTCTTCGAATTGTAAACAGTTTATAATAAGGGGCCGCGTAGCAAGCAAATATGTAGTTAGAAAATACTACTTAATTTATTGTACAATTGCGCTGGATGATCGAGTCAAATAGTAAATTTCGGCTGACCACGGTACTCTGCGAGCCAGTCGTGGTACCATGTGCACGATTACATTTCTCACATCTTGCGGGAACGTTTGCAGCTGTCGGGTAATTTTAAACTTACATTGCCCCGCCGACACCATTGGCAAAACTACCAACCTTTTTGGCTGTGGAAAACAGTTTCACTGTATGACTCTCTCTACGCACAGAGTGGCGTCCCTCCAAAAAGATCCTTGGCTTCCTTTTTCTGAAGACGAACTGTTTCTATTGCCAAATATGTGCCTTTTCAAATTAGACTGCACATAAATCATATCTAAACAGGTCTGAGTAGTTTTTCCATAAACCATCTCATCAAAATCTACAATAAAACTCTCAACTTTCTGCTCATTCACGAGTCGATCACGAAAACATTTGTTATGTTTCTCAACTCCGAGAGCTTGATTTTTTTAGATCCTCTTAAATTCGTTACCTTCAAAACATTAATTACATCTTTCGATTCAGGCTTTACCTTTTGTATGAACTCTTGCAGATACAAGTCGTTCCTAAAACATTTATTTTTAATACGCACAATAAAAAGACACGTATTCGTTGAGTGTTTGATAACTACAGGTCCGCTCATTTTTATTCATAAAACTTATGCCATATTAAAACAATTTAATTGCACTTATCAAGTGTAATTCTAATGCGTATGACAAACTGCGCTGTGTGTGCGTTGTTCTTATCGGACGTCTCTGAGCGTTTGTCTCATATTACATGTATAGGCATCATTCCTGAACATTCTGGCCACAAAATGTGACAGCCAGTAATTGCTGATTCTGAGCCCTCTTCTTTCTAAGGTAAAGGATAATGACTGCAATTGTAATTATCACCAAACCCAGTGATATGTGTCCATACATTGTGTGAAACACCAAATCCTCAATATAAACCCTTTTACTGTTTAAACCCTTTATGCTGTTTTGTATACGTTGTAATTTCACTGAATTATTAACTACGACGTGGAGAATTGGTGTCGGGACCCATGACTCGTTTTGGTCTAATACCTGTAAGAAATGTGGTGGGAACCTTGCCAAATTTGTCGATATAATTTTTTGTGGTGTTATAATAGAGGTTTTAGCTATCCCTATTGAGCATCAAAAAGGTAAATCTATTATGCTCTGGTTTGGCAATACTATGACTTCCTGGTAGTTTCCGCATGTTATATGAGCTGACGTACTCTTAAATAGTTTGAACAGCCATCGATTTCTTCCAATCAGTCTTTCGAAAAAAGTATCCTCTGTATATTCGATCACGTTGCATGATTGCTTGTTTCAATAGCTTTTTTTCCGCGTTGGTTCAATAGTTTCTGCTACGCATCTTTTTACATTATAAATAGTTTTGATTACGCTGAGTCCTACAATCTCAGTGATAGCAATTAAATAGTTTAAGAATAGAATAAGTTTTATGAATAAAAAGTGAGCTAAAGCAGCACAGTAGTTATTTAATACTCGTAGAGTACGGATCTTTTATTGATCGTATTCAAATAAATGTATATTGAGTTCTACACGCATTGATGATTGACATTTGGTTGATCATATATTCATTCAAGCATTTCTCGTTTCTAATGATAGATTGCAAATTTTGTTTAATGGTTTCAGCAGTGCCAATGTCGAAAAGTAAAAAAAACCTTCTTTTCCGTTCTGATGTTTGTGTAAGGATTTTTTCCTCCAGTATGGTGTCTGACTTTAATCTTATTGCATGAATCACCGTAGTCCAATATTCATTAAATTCAAAAATTTTCTCGCAAATAGTGTATGTTTTATTCAGAATTTCGCCGGCTTGTGTAAGAACATCGAAGTAACCTTGCGTGTCGTAATAGAATAATAACTGCAAGCTGGTTGATGTCCTCGAAAGATGCAAGACTGACATCACCGCAATCCAAGAAATCCGATGGATAGGACAGGGTTGCTGTGACGGAAGAGAAAGACGACGATGCTAGAGTTGAGTTCTATGAGCGCATGAAACGTCTGTACGAGCGCGGTCCCAAACACGATGTTAAAATCGTGCTTAGCGATGTCAACGCCAAGATTGAAAAGGAAGAATTCTTTGAGCCAACCGATGGAAAATTTAGCCTTATCGACACTACCTCCAATAATGGAGAGATTCTGATCGATTTCGCCGCTGGCCGCAATATGGAAGTAAGTAGTACCAGATTTGAACACATCAACATCCACAAGACTACATGGCTGAGTCCAGATCAAATTACACGCAACCAAATTGATCGTGTTTTGATTGACGAAAGGCACGCATCGAGAGTGTTGGACGTGCGAACGTTACGTGGTCCCAAAATTGACTCGGACCAAGGTACGCACTAGGCTCAGCGTAGTGCACGCCGCATATCCCAACATGCAACGAAAGTTAGACATCGGCAAGCTGCAATCATAACTGACCGCCTTAACCTTTTTAGCATACTCTCCCGACTGCTCCGGGAAACCTCTCCGTCTTCTCAAGATATATGTGAGCATCGGAAACATATCAAACGCTCCATGGATAGAGCGGACAAGGATGTCATTGGTTATACAAAAACTGTGAGTAATTCTTGGTACGGAGCAAAAGGAGCAGTAAAGGCGGGAGTTTGAGGATGTTGAGATGTCATGTGACAGCATTGATGCTCGAAAATTATTTTATCAAAAGGTCAAGCGTCTGACTGAAGGTTTTAAGCCCGGAGAAACTTTCTGTAAGGATGGAAATGGAAATCTGGTTACGGATGAACAGGAAGAGTTGGTTAGGGGTATGCACCCACTTTTATGCAACATATGTTTCGATGAACGCATACCCAATCTCAGTGTTCTCTGTCCTATCCTTATGAAAGGAGACCCCGTTGTTTGCGCCAACTAACGCGGAATAAGTCTTCTTTCCATTGGATATAAGATTCTGTCGCTCATATTGTGTAATAGGCTGAAGCCATATGCGGATTAACTGATATAATAATATCAATGTGGCTTTAGACCAAAACGGTCGACCAGTGTCCAAATATTCATATTACGCAAAATCTTGGAAAAGACCCGTGAGTTTAACAAAGACGCACACCACCTATTTCTTGACTATAAAGCCGATACGATCGAAGTTTTTCGACTCCCTATCGTCGGTACGGAGGAACGGCAAGTCAACAAGGCATTCTCAGATATTGGAAAACAGTTTCGGCTTATGGGTCTAGCGGTGAATGAGGACAAGACGAAGTACTTGGTGTCTTCTCGCACTCCGTCTATCTTGGATCCGAGATAACCATCATCAACAATGTCAGTCTGGAGATCAGGCGAAGAATCACGCTTGCAAACAGATGCTTTTTTGGGCTGAGCAAGCAAATGAGAAGTAAAGCCCTCTCTCGAAAGACGAAAATAAAGATCTATAAGACGCTGATACTCCCGGTCCTATTGTATGGCGCAGAGCCATGGACCGTGATTGAGCCGGACGAGACAGCGTTGAAAGTCTTCGAGCAATTAAATAGTTTAAAAGTATAATAAGTTTTATGAATAAAGAGGGAGCCGCTCGCTACAGCGGCTCAGTAGTTAATGAACACTCAATATATACGCGTCGATTATTTGCGCGTGATAAATGTATCTCGTATCTAAAGAGCTCTACATATAATGGTCCTTCGAAACGGATTTCGGTTGACAAAGTGGAAAAATATTATGTGATATATTTTTAGTCTATCGAGTTTAATAAACTACGAGACTACTAAGTGACCAAATCGTATTCTGTGGCTTAAACAGCAGGAAGTGAAAAGTGTAAATTATAGTTTTATTTTTGTGAACACCAATTTTTGCTGTGAGTCGAGGCACAGCAAGGTCAACAAGGCGACCAAATAAAAAACACCTTTATTGGGTTACGCCAGAAAAAAAATTAAATATTATAATATTATAAAATATTCACTAAAAAACTCCATCAAGATGATAACTGAAAAGACGATTCAGTTGTTTAAGAAGCAAGCAAGGCTAACAGAAGAAATACAGCGGTTAATAACAAAACAGGCAAATTTTCCAAGCATAGAGAAACTGGCAGAGAAGTTTACTGCCAATCATACATTGTTGGTAAGAATTGAAGTCGTGGATCATATATATTTTAATGGAAGAGTGTATGATATCACAATGGCTAGCATAGAGGCTTACAGAGAGTCTACGTTGAAGGTCGAAATGTCCGACCGATCTAGCTCATCTAAAGTAACTGATGAGCAAAGGGACGCAGGCAAGCTACAAGCAGTCATCCTAAGTCATCAAAAGTACCTGATGGCATCAAGGCATCAGAAGTACATGATGACCAAATGGAAGTCAACTCACAAAGGAGCTCCAGTCCTGCAGAATGTTTGGTAGATCTCGTAGAAAGAAGAGCTGATCGAGTGAGGCAACAAATGTGCCAAATCAAGGGCAGCTTAGAAAAGCACAACATAACGGATCTATTAAGGGATCAAGCTATGTTAAAGTGCGATTGGTCCTCAGTGGAGGACACCCTAGCAAAATTAGAGGGCAAATACATAAAATATGCATTTGACCAAGATGAGATGAATATTCTCAAAGCGGAATTCGCCGGCTTAGAACTAGTCATTGGTAAAAGAGTCAAGGAGCTATGCGACACAAAGCTGGATGTGCCAGAGCTACTAAAAATTGATCTACCAAATTTCAATGGCAACGTGAAGTACTGGGCAGCATTTTATGAGCTATTCTCAGAAATGATCGATGGCAGAAATGATCTCAGTGACACAAGGAAACTGGGCTATCTAAAGGCATGCCTAAAAGGAGAGGCTAAAATGGTAGTCGGCCATCAGCTAATAGGATCAGCAGCATGCTATAAATCAGCATGGCAACTAATATGCAAGCGCTATGACAACAGTCGCAAAATATTGTTGGACCACTTCAATAAATTAATAGAACTTAATTACCTGAAGCCCGATTGCAAAGAAAGTCTACGCCATTTCTTGGATACAGCCATGGAGAGCATTTACATCATTCGCGAAAAAGCCAAGATTACCCATGAAGCAGATGTAATATTTGCAGAAATACTGCTGCGTAGATTCTCACCAGAAGCCTTACAACTTTTTGAGCCGCACATGAAAAAGGCAAGAACGATCCAATCATCAAAAGACGTTCTGGGATTTATTGAGCAACAACATAATTCAATAAACTCGGTACAAAGAAACATCTACCAAAAACCAACAGCGAGAGCACAGTGCAAAAAGTGCATATTTTGTTCGAAGGAGGGTCACGAAATTAGCAAATGTCTTAAGTTCCGAGGCGAATCAATTACAAAGCGAAGAGACTTTGTTAACAAAAAGTCCTTATGTTTCCGGTGTTTTGGACAGCATAACGCTAAAGACTGCAAAAAAGATTGGAAATGCAATCGCTGCAACAAAGGGCACAATAATCTGCTGCACGAAGACATAAAACGGGAAGTGTCTCTAGCAACTCCCTTAAAAATAATTCAGCGCAAGATACGCTTTTGGCTACAGCACTTATAAAAGCCAGGAATTCAAAAGGCGATTATGAACAGCTGAGAGCTATAATTAATGGTGGCTCTCAGAAAACGCTGCTTCCGGAGGAAGCAGCTCAGAGTTTGAACCTACAACGAGTGAAAAACACAGGGTAGTTCAAGGAATCTTCTCAGAAGGCAAAGAAATTTCGAAAAACAAGGTGTGTCTTCATATCAAGCCCAGAATGGAGAGCACTTTCAACGCAGCCGTTAAAGCTTTAGTGCTTCCCAAACTCCAAAGAGCTCTACCGTTCAAAAAATTTGACACCAACATCAGAAAAGATTGGAAACAATGCGATCTAGCGGATCCAGAGTTCAACAAGCCCGGCAGAATCGACGTCATAATTGGAGTGGACCTCTTACCCAAAATGATGATGGGAAGAGTCAAAACAGTTGATGGCATGATGTGCCAAAAAACCAAACTGGGGTGGATTGTTTCCGGTGACATATCTAGATCATGCAAGAGGAAGATTGTTAGCGCAACTACAACTATACATCTGGACGACCTTAAACGCTTCTGGGAATTCGACGGCGACAAAAGCAGCATTTTTAAACAAACAACAACGGTGCAACCAGACGGCAGGCTAGTGGTCGCAATTCCATTCCGTAATGGTTTTGAGCTGGGTAACTTACGCAAGTAGGCTCTAGCAAGACTTCTGCAAATGGAAAAGAAAATTAAATGCAATTTATTCAAACAATTTCCGTCATTTATGCAGAAGTATCGGGAGCTGAAGCACATGAAACCGGCTAATTCAATTGGCGAAGGCAAATATTATATACCGCATCATGCAGTAATCAGGCATGATAGTCTGACAACCAAACTTAGAGTTGTATTCGATGCTTCAGCGAAGACTAGCAACTGCATAAGCCCCAATGACGCAGTGTTGGTTGGTCCTTAAATTCAAGGCGACATTTACGACACTCTAATGAAATGGCGGCAATGGAAGTTTGTCATGACTGCTGACATTGAAAAAATGTATCACCGGATAAAAATTAAAAAAAAAAAAACATCAAGAGTACCAATATATACTGTGGAGAGATGATCCCAAAATGACAGTACAGGAGTTTAAGTTGACCACGGTAACCTATGGAACATCACTGGTACCATTCGTAGCAGTACGTTGCCTTCAAGAAATTGCAGAAAATACTGCCAAGATGACGAGTGTACGGCGGTAGTCATAAAAAATGATTTATAAATGGATGATCTGATCACTGGAGACCATACTGTTCGGACCTGTATTCAAAAAGTAACCAATGTAAAGCAAATTTTGGAGAAAGCTGGAATGCATTTGCGAAAATGGGTAACGAACGATGAAAGGATCATTAGCGAAATCAAAGGCTACTATCACATCGAAAAAATAACAATAAAAGAAGACGAATCAGTCATAACGCTTGGTCTAAAATGGAATCTCAAAAAAGATGTGTTCTCATTTTCATTGGAATGGCCCAGACAATCCCGTATCACAAAGCGTACAGTGCTATCTCAACTGGCAAGAATATTCGACCCACTGGGTTGGCTTTCACCATTTACGCTGCAAGGCAAATGTTTTATACAAGAGCTATGGAAATCACCACTTAGTTAGGATCAGGAAGTTGATGCTGCAATGAGTAACTACTGGCAAGATTTTGCATCTGGATTGTCGGCATTAACCAGAATTTGCATTCCAAGATGGACCGGGAAAACTGAGGCACACATTATCGAACACTATGTTTTTTGCGATGGCTCAGAAAAAGCATATGCAGCGGTGATATACAACCCAATAAAAAATAGGAAAACTATTCCTAAACTGGAGCTTTGCGCAGCACAATTACTTGCCAATCTGATGTTCAGAGCCCACAAAATACTAAGTGGCAAAACGGAACTTCAAGCCTGGAGTGACTCACAAATTTTAGATGTTTTTTTTTTATTTGGTCGCCTTGTTGACCTTGCTGTGCCTCGATTCTCAGCTAAAATTGGTGTTGCCAGAAATAAAACTATAATTTACACTTTTCACTTTCTGCTATTTAAGTTGCAGAATACGCTTTGGTCACTTAGTAGTTTCGTAGTTTTTTTTAAACTCGACGGACTAAAAAAAATATCACTTTATATTTTTTGTTTTTGTCAAATCGAGATCCGTTTCGAGAAATGTATGAACTCTTGCAAATACAAGTCGTTCCTAAAATATTTATTTTTAATACGCACAATAAAAAAACACGTATTCGTTGAATGCTTGATGACTACTGGTCCGCTCTAGCGAGCGGCTCCCTTTTTATTCATAAGAATTATTCTATCTTAAAACTATTTAATTGCTATCGCTGAGTTTGTAGGAACAAGCTTGATCTAAACTTTTTATAATATGAAACAGACGCGTAGCAGAAACTATTAAGACAAAACGCGGACGAGAAGCTATTGAATGCCCAATCATAAAATGCCCAATCATAAAATCAAACAAAAAATTTGATTTTTATCTATGCACTCGCTTTGAATCTACCTATTTTGTTGTTGCTACTTATAATGCTTATTCCTCACTTTCAGCCGGCATTACTCAATTAATAAATAAAGTTGCCATTCTATGCGGAAACAAACTGCAATAAAAATAGTTTAAGAGTATTGAATTTTCTTAACATATAAAATAAAAAAATACGTTAAAAGAATTGTTTTACTAATTGCGTGATAGCGCGTGGAGTGTCGACAAATGATCAAACTACGTACAATTTACCAAGATGTTTTACCACGTAGTAATGAAAGCAATGGCTCAGGGGTCAACTTAACTTTACCATTAAGACTATATAATCCAGGCGTTTCTGCTGCAAACTTTAATGCGCCACAATGAGCACGAACAAAGTCTATTTGATTAATTCAACAATAACCATTGTTGGTCTTTCCAAAAAGAATAACAGTCAATATCTTTTTTCACAATGCACTATGGGTCCCAAAGCCCTTATTTTTTCCATAAATTAATAACTCGAGAATTCCCAATATTTTTTAGTCTGGTTTTTTTCATTCAACTAAATAATACCAATTGAATTTTTGACTGGGGAAAATAGGCGAGGCACCGCCCTTTTCCTTATATTTTAATATGGAAATTTTTTGATTTCATAGCTTTTTGAATCAAATTTTTTTTAGCTTTAAACTATAATATTCAACTTACTTATATCAAATATGTAAATAATCAGCACAATTCTAATTTAAAATTTAAATAAATTGTTAACGCCTTTTTTTTTAATTTCTTTTTTTGTATTATTAGTTTTTTATGATTTTTTTTGCTCATCCAAAAATTCAGATTCTATATCAACTGCGTATTCGTTGTCAAAATCACATTCCTGCAAGTCAGACTCATCCATATCAGAGTCATCTAATTCAGTATCGCTTCTGGCATTCAAGAGCTCGCCTTCACTGGGTGTAGAATTTGGCTTTTCCAAGAGCGCTAGAACATCAGCCGAAAGATGTTACTTTTTATTTTTATTTTTTCGCTGGGTCAGGCATAAGCTTGAGATTAATGGATCGCTAGTGTCCATAGATCTGTTGAAAACATCTTGCATGTTGTTTTATCTGCTATTTTTTCGCGCGTGCGTTTCTCTATTATGCTTATATACTTTGTTTCAAGCCTCAGATGCATTTTTAACCATGCAGCCAACTGGAAGAGGGAAGGCGGCAATAATTTTTGCTCCATGAATTAATATTTTGTGGACTGTGGCTGTCATTGGGTACCAAGGATACTTTTCCATGTATACTTGGGCTGTTTTCTCGGAGTAATCTTTAAATTTTTCCGTATTGATCGCAAACCCGCTGGAAATTGCTATCAAAATGGTATGGAATCTTTGAAGAAGATCGACATCTAAGTTTAAAATTGACGAAAGTATTTTATGTCTGCAATTGCTCTTCTAACTGTATTACCGTTGTTTGAATTTCCACTTCCATTTTGTTTTGGTTTGTCAACGTGACAGACCTGAAATATTGTCAGGTCTGCACTTTTCCTTTTCCTTAATCACATGCTTACAGCTAGGATATATATCGTAATTACGACTTTTATTCTGCAGCCTGATGTTCACATAAGTATTCTTGGTTAAACCATTTTCCAGAAGAAATGACAAAGCTTCATCAGGTGTCAACGGAATGGGATCCTGAGCAAGAAATTTTTTTTTAACATACTTCCATTGCGTTTTGCTGTTTCCCTTAGCATGAACGATACATCGCTACATTTGGCTTTCTTTGCTGATACTGAAGCAGCATGGAGAAGTAAGGATGTGTTGTGGTTTTCCTTCTCAGAAAGTTTGGCCGCACATTTTCTTTTAATACGTTCACTTCCAGCAGAATAAGAAGTACGTGAACGTCCTGCATTTTTGGTTTTCAGTTTATTTTTACTGACTCCAGTTATCATCTTTGAAGGCAACCAATTTTTGTGTTTTGGATCAGTTTTCAATCTAGCTACCAAAAACAAGAACAAGAAAAAAAGGATGAATTTTTTTGTATCGAGTTATACGATTGCTCAATTGATTAAGCCTTGTATCCTTGTGTTTGCAAGGCAGCTCACAACGTTTGTTACAACACGTATCTCTTGGGTAGCCTCTGAACGGCCGTTCAGAGGTGAGCTAACTGTGAGAAGGCGACAAACACCGCCTTAATAAGGGGTTGGTGCGACGGCCTGGGACCCTCCTCCTTAAAAAAAAATCCACTGAATGAAAACAAAAAGGAAGCCTAGAATAAAAATCTAATATTCAAATATATTTATAGAAAAATAGTAAAATCGATATTTTTCGCGGTCGAGTTTCCAATGGGGGGATGGGGTCACTTGCACATTCACTTGGGAATGCCCAACAATGATTCTATGATGATAAAGCCTTATGATGACGACCGCCGCAAACGACATATGGAACACGATTTACGGATATGCACTTGGAATGTCCGAACCCTTAATATGAATGGTGCAAATATCCAGCATGTTGATGTCCTCGAAAGATACAAGGATATACAGCCGTTCGTTACAAAAATTTAAATATAAATTTCAGCGGCCACTGGCGGTGGTTAATTTCCAGGCTGTTAAATGACAACGACTTTGATTTTTATTAAAGGTGTACACCTTGTGTGAAATTTAAAAAAAAAAACGATTTTTTTTTAGGAATTTAGTGGTGTGCAAAACTTATCAAAAAAAGGTAGATTATATGGGCCTGAAATAGCAGATTAGCTGTAAGTATGATTTTAATCCATTTATAACAGTGAAAATTATCTTTTTATTTTTAAACGCGTTTTTCTCGAAACGGCATTTTTCGAATTTACTGCAGTGATAACTCGAAGACAAATGATCCGATCACTATCAAATTTTTTCTGCATGTTCTGTATTTAGTTCTCCATACAATGACCCAATTATGGCAGGCCAAAAACGACCGAAATTTTGGGTAAAATTCAACTTTTTTTTAAAAACGCCGCCATTTTGTCAATTTTAAAATTTTTTTTCGACCGAGGATCATTGTACGGACAAGATCTTCTAGTTTAACGAGAATTTTTTTTGTTAGGTTTCATCCACGTAGAAGGCCGGAATCACTGCAGCAGTGGTGGACCTTTTTTGTTTTGCGCCGTCGGAGATCGCGTGTAACTCGAAAAATATTTAATTTTTTTCTTCAAAAATTTTACAGTGTATTCATAAAATATGTATAAATATACCCTTCAAATTTTAAGACAATTGCTACAGCAGTTTGTTTTCCCCCCAAAAATCGCCATTTTTTGGCAGTCACACTAGGTAAGCCTCTTAAATTCATTTGAATTTTATTTTTATGAAAATTGTTGAATCTAATACTATTTTATCTCTAGCGCGGTTATTTTTCGACACAACTCGCAGCTTTCTATGTTACTGTTGACTTATTTTCTCCACATTTATTGTCATAAGTGTTGTTTTTTTAAATAAATATTTTCTATCTATTTATTTATTGAAATAAGTGTTTTGTTGACTGATATTGTTCGTACGCAACCACTTTTCTAATAAATATTTTCTGTCGATATCCTTAAATTCCTGGTAGTCAAAGTGGCTATATATATTCTTAAAAATATCTTTTTATATAAGCTATTATAACTAAGCTTTGTTTTACCCCTGTGTGTATCGTGCGGCGTCTTCTTGGCGTCTGATGCCGTCGTAGCTGCTCCTGTTATCCCTGTTACTGGCATTGTTTCCGCTATCACTGCTGTTCTTGTTGTTCCTCCTGCTGTCTTGGTCTTTGCTGTCGTCGTTGCAACGGATCCAAATACGTCCGTTCAGTTTCACTTGCCGATTCGACTGACAGAATATTTTTGCTGTCGTCGTGTCGAACCTTCCCAGTACCATTTCGGTTTATTCCTTTTAAACTATTCTATGCGCTTAACGCATTGTTGTTATTGTTGCCAGGCATGCGTAAGGTAAGAGCCCACATATTTATCTTCTTCTTTCCAGTGTCTTAAATTTTAGTTCGCTGGCGATAGTTAAACGAAAAGTTATCTCCACGCATGATTGTTTTTTTTTTTTATTCTAATACATATGCAAATACATTGGTGTGTGCGAATATATTTTGAACTGGAAGAATTTTGTACTATTTTTTTTTTTTTTGCAACAATGCAGAAAATACATTGCGTTCGTTTGTTTTCAACTACAAGTTGTTGTTCGCTTCTCTCTCTTTTGCTCATTCTGCCTTTCTCAAAATTTATGCCACCGAGTGAACGCTTAGGCTCTTATCTTGTTAAGTATACCTTGGGTCAGCGTTCGTACTACTTCGACGCATGGTGAAATAATTAGAAGTTGAAAGACAATTTCATTCAGCTCTCTGAAATGTTGAACACAAATTTTAGCGGAAGAGTGTAGATTCTGAGTAACGTTCGGCTCAAACCTTGTTAAATACAAGGTATATTTAACAAGGTAGGAGCCGGACGTCAATTAGTTGCATAAATTTTGAGAAAGACAGAATGAGCAAAAGAGAGAGAAGCCAAGAACAACTTGTAGTTGACATTAAGTCATGTAAGCAACTAGAAAATTGAATTTTCGAAATAAAAACACAACGCACACACCAATGTATTTGCGTATGTATTAGAATAAAAAAAACAATCATGCGTGGAAACAACCTTTCCGTTTGACTATCGCAAGCGAACTAAAATTTAAGCAACTGGGAAGAAGAAGAAAAGCTGCACGCTCCTACCTTGTTAAGTATACCCTGGTTAAATATACCTCGGATCTCATCAGTAATAGAAATTTATGTACATCGGAGACAAGATATCCGCCACTTTCTATTTATTTCACCATGCTTCGACGTATTCGCGTGTGATTACTTTCCCGTTACAATAGTGCTTCGGGTTGTTGCGTATGCTGCTGCTTGTGTGAGCATTGGAAACGTCTGCTTCCTAGTTTGCGTTGTGTCGGTGTTGTTGACTTTGTGGGCCAACGTGAGTACTTGTTTCAAGTGTTCGCGAATGCTTTTTCTTTTTCCGTTTTTTATGCGTGGTTCTTCTCTATTACTTCATCTTTCGTTTGACTCTTATGTGTGTTTGTTTTGTGTTCTTGTGTAGTGTATCGTTATTTTTGTGTTGAGTATGCTTGTTTTCTATTGTGTTTTGTGTTCTTGTGGAGTGTGTGCCCTTTGTTTGTTTTTTGTATGTTTGGTTTTATAGTTTTTCTGTCATTGCATTGTGCGCGGGTTTGTGGCCATCGTCACAATCCCCCACTGCTTTACAAGCCGAACCAAGCTCCTCGTTCAGTCAGTATGATATCTGGTTGCCTCGGTCTTCGAAGGCGTACAAAGCGTACACCTCTACGTGACAGAATTACTTGATAATAGCCTCTCTCCGCAAGCCAGGTGAAGTACATGGCCTTAGATTCTCTGGGACAGCAACTTGGGACGTCGTGCTCTGTTCTAGTTGAGTCATTGGGGTTTCCTGCTGCTCTCCTTTTGTTTTTGATCTGATCTTTGTTACTTCCTTGGCAGTGGTTTCAGATACTGCTGAATTCGCCCCTTCGATGCTCTTTAGCCCTATTTGAGCATGATGAAAATTCTGCTACGTCGTCGAGCACTAGAATGTCAGTCAGGTTTTCATTGAAAAGTATGAGTGGTGGCTTCGCGGCCGCATTTACATTAAAAATCCAACTCTCGACTTCAGTGGTATTTACAGCCTTTATGGCCTGTTGCTGCGGGGACATCTTAAATACCTGGCACTTCTCGTAGCATCCCCGGCGAGTAGTAGAGGTTCATGACCCGATTTGAGGTCTTTCGAATACCAAGAGGTCACGCTGAAAACAATGAAAACAAAAACGAAGCCTCGGATGGAACCCTATGATGACGACCCCCGCAAACGATGTAAGGACGAAGATTTACGGATATGCACCTGGAATGTCCGCACCCTTAATTGAAATACTGCAAATATCCAGTCGGTTGATGTCCTCGAAAGATGCAAGGCTAACATCACTGCGATCCTGGATAGGACAGGACTGATCTATAAAGCATCCTGTGACAGATACTATAGCTGCCATGTGAGTAAGCACGAATTTGAATGCGGTTTCGTGGTGAGTAGGAAACTACGTAACCTTGCGTCCTTCACGCCTGTTGACGAATGCCTAGCCGCAAAACACATCAAGGCTAAATATTTTTATATAAGCCTGATTTGTGCGCACGCCCCGACGGAAGAGAAACACGACGATGCTAAAGATAAGTTCTATGAGCGCTTGGAACGTCTATACAAGCGCTGTCAATGCCAAAATTGGGAAGGAAGGAGGAATCTTTGGCCCAACCGTCGGAAAATGTAGACTTGATGATACTACCTCCAATAATGGAGCAAGGCTAATCGATTTCGCCGCAGGTCGAAACATGGTAGTTGGTAGTACCAGATTTCAACACCTCAACCTCCACAAAGCTACATTGCTGAGTCTAGATCAAATTAAATCAAATCAAAATTATTATTAGCGTGTTGGACGTACGACCGTTATCATGGTACACACCGCATGACCCAACATGCAACGAAAGCTAGTCGGCAAGCTGCATTCTGAATAGTCCGCCGAAACCTTTTTAAACACACTTTCCCAACTGCTCCGGAAAACCTATCTGTCTTCTCAACATATATGTGAGCAGTGGAAACATTTCACCTGCTCCATGGATAGGGGTGCCAAGGAGGTCATTGGCTACACAAAACCTGTGACTAATTCTTGATACGACGAGGAGTGTCGTAATACTACTGCAGAGAAGAATGCTTCCTATCAGCTAACTCTGCTGTGGGAGCAAAGGGAGCTGTTAGTGGACAATATCGCGAGAAACGGAGAGTAGAGAAACGCCTTTGAAAACTTATGGAAAAGGTGAAAAAAAGACGAGAGTTTGAGAATGTTGAGGTGTTACGTGACAGAAATAAAGCTTGAAAATTTTATCAAAAGGTCAAGCGTCTGACCGAAGGTTTTAAACACGGAGTAACTGTCTGTAAGGATGAAAATGGAAATCTGGTTACAGATGCTCAGAAATCAATAAGATTGTGGATGTGTCCTTTTTCTAACCTAACCTTAACCCTAGAGAAATGACACCGGAACAACAAATTTATAATGGCACTATTGGAGAGCCACCAAACTACTTGGACGATTCGATTATTAAAAAGCTGAAACATATCAAAGTGGCAGGCTCTGATGGGCTGCCAGCTGAGTTATCCAAGACCAGCGGCGAAGAGATGATTAGGAGTATGTACCAACTTTTATGCAAGACATGGTCCGATGAACGCTTACCTAATGACTGTAATATCAGTGTTCTCTGTCCTATCTTTAAGAAAAGAAGCCCCGCTGTTTGCGTCAATTACCATGGAATAAGTCTCCTTTGCATCTGCTATAAGATCCTGTCACGCGTACTGTGTAATAGGCTGAAGCCATACACGGGCTCACTGATCGCAGTGTGGCTTCGGACCAAAACGGTCGACCAAATATTCACATTACGCCAAATCTTATACAACATATTTCTGTTTATACGGCACTTACAATTTCATGAATAGAACTGAAAGTTATCACTGTTGAACAAAAAGGAATAGCAAAAATATTCCAAATAATTCATAAATAAATATGGTGCAGATGGAACAAAAAAAAGTCAAGTTCACTTTAATTTGGTGGTTGCTGCTCTTGGAAACTGAAAACAAAACAAATTTAGCACCCACAAAGATTCATACAATTCACAGTTGCAAAACTGTATCAAAACTAAAAGACGAAAGAAATATATGAAATTGAAAAATATGGCCTGCATTTCATGAAAATGAATGCATACGCAAATTTTTCACTTTTCATGAAATTTTTTTCATGAATAACGCCATCATAATAACGTAATAATATTCATCAAAGGTTTTCATGATGAACTACTTTAAAATGAAATAAAATGGAGTCACACATATCTTTTAATGTAAAGATGACCACACGCCTGCTATTAGAGTTCACTATACATAATTTGCTGAACTCTGACCTCTAATATTGTAGTTTCCACAAACGGCATGCACTCTACCGATTATTTTATCTTCTTTCTCCCCACACATTTTCTAAACTCAGGCACATAAAGACATCTGCACATTTTGTATGTTTACGACGTCTCATAAAACGTAGAGAACCCAAATACACATAACAATTCATTTCAATTAAACTATAGGTCGCTAAATAAATTAAAAAAAAAACATTTAAGCTACATCTAAAAAAATTGCGTAGAAAAATAATTATTTTACTATAAACAATTTTTAAAAAATTTCCACAGTCTACAATATGCTGCTAGAGATATCTTTTTATGGTAAAAAAATTCATTAAAGGTTTGGCGATTGGAAAAGGCCTCTTAAAGGTTCAAAAGATTGTACGATTTTTTAAGTCTGATCATCTTTAAAGATGGAGTCGTTTGCAAAAGTTCACATTGTAAGAAAAGTGGTTGACTGCCAATACACTTAGAAAAGACCAACAATGATTCTTTTGCAAACGGGCAAAGCAGCTCACAAACGTTCGCTAGAACAGGTATATCTTGGGTTACTTCTGAACAGTCATTTGGAGGTGAGCAAAATGTGAGATGGGCCTGGGACCCGCCACCGTAAAAAAACAATCACTCCATATTTCAACTGCAATGTTGTTGAAAACTTCGTTTATCTTGGATTTCAAATGACCAGCAACAACAACGTCTGCTTGGAGATCAGGCGAATAATCACGGTTGCAAATAGATTTTTTTTTTGAATCGAGCAAGAAAATTAGCAGTAAAGCCCGGTTTCGAAAACGAAAATCAAGATTTACTAGACGTACTTGGCATTCAAAACAACTGACTGCGGTGCGTCCAAGACCACAGCAGCTGGTGCGCCTTCCTAAATGTGTTCGAACGTCGGTTGTTGGTCACTTAACTCAGGAAGAAATATACCGTATAGCTAACTAGTCAGCTTAGTCCGTCTATCGGTTAGTTTTTTTATCTTTCTTGTCGTGGGGAATTTTTTAACTTACGTGTCGGTGTGCATATGTGCATTAGTTTTTCTCTTTCGCTAGTTGCAATAGATGTGTTAGGGCTGTCTTGCGTTTAGCTTATGCATTCCTGGTAGGCAACTTATGTACTAATTGGTATGTCTAACCAGTTTTTTGACTTGTCATGCGTATGCTATGTTATTTTCATTGGTTTTAACTAGGGATGATCAATGACATACCCACGTGTGGTTAAGAGCGCAAAAGAATGTACACATCCTGAATAGTACTTACGCTTTTTTATATAAAACTATTTTTTTTTATGAAACTATACTTTGTTTTATTATTCTTTATTTATGTAAACTCAATTAATAAATCTAAATTAGTAATAATTGTGTTGAAAAATTAAACAACATTATTTCATTTTGGCGGTTTCCTTAAAACTAATATACATTTTTACACTTTCTCTTTTATATAGTATTAATTATTTCTTTATATTATTAGCAATAATATGGAATCTAAAAAAGGTGTTGAATTGTGCAAACACTT
>JAWNNP010001875.1:0-41456 GCA_035044805.1 Leucophenga maculata
AATAAAAAAAAAAAAAAAAAAAATTTATTAAAACAAACACTCCGAATTATGTATTTCCATTTTTGTTTTTAACAAGTTGGCATACAACATAAACTGAATTCAGTACATAAGCAGCTGAAACTGCAACTTAAACTGAATTTTAGAATTCAGTCGTCCGCAGCAACTGAAACTGAAAAAAGTGCTTTTGACTTCTTTCAGTACTAAATGACAGAAAAATACAAAATACAACTCTGATAAAAATGTAAAGTGATGAAAAATGACATTTAGTTTCAGTTCAGTTTCGGTTCTATGCGACAACCTCCTACTGAAATTTCAACTGAATAATTGTACAACAGAAACTAAAAAACAGTTTCAGTTTCGTTTCAGTTTCTGTTGTATGCGACAACAGGCCTTCAGTCTAACTAAATTTTTATAAAAAATAATGCAAAGTAACTAGAAAATTAATTATGTCCGAATTTCTATCACTACCTGAATTTAACACCATTTATTAAAGCTGCAATTAACTAAATCCCTCAGGCAAACTTGAAGAAGTACAAACGAACCAAAGAATGTTTCCTTAACACAGGGAATTTTAATTTGGCTGGTAAGTAATTATCGTGACATGACCAAATGGCTAAACGGTAAGAGAGTTGGATCAAATATAGATGTCATCACTGTAAACAATTTATTTGAAAGAAAAAAAATAGTGGAAAACGCTGGACTAAATGTATCGAGCTGAGAGGATAATGAGAAATAAAGCGCTTATTTGTCAAAAAAAAAAGTATTTCATTCAAAAAGCCAATGACATCAAAACACAACCGCATTTGGCTGTCACAACTATGTAAAATCGGATTTATTGACTTTGGAATACTCTTTTGCATACATACAAAAATATTAAATGTTAGCTAGTGACCCAAAATTGTTAAGATATGAATTTTTAGAAGTCAAAAAAACCATTGGAACTATGCAAATTGCATGCAATTTAAATTCCACTTATATAAGCATAAATATGCATTTGACACACGAATCACGTGCTCTTCACAATTAATAATTCAAAGGTGTTGCAAACAATTTTCTCTCTTCATATTAATAAATATTTCAATGCATGTTTATCATCTAAATGACCTTCAAGCCTGCTGAAATTCATATCTAAAAATATAAAATTAAAAAAAGGACTTCGACAAAAACTGGATTCGAAAAAAAGAAAACCGTTAGTTCCGATTATAACAGTGGCCAATGGTGCAATCGTCGGTTGATAATATTATGCGCACTCTTTTTGTAATTGAAGAGTAAAACATTTAAAAAGAAACTCCTTTAAAAACCGAAGTCTTAAAATACGAAAAAAGCAAAACCTTATGGCCTGTGATAAAGCGGCTGTTGAGCTGAAAAAGTTGTATACGAGTTTATTGACGACCTGCTTCACAATGCAGACCAACAAGAACTATAGGGTTAACCTGTTCATTGCGTAAAGCGGCAGCAATTGCAATAGACGTCAACAACATCTAGTGCCACTGAGAAAAAGAGAAAGTTGAGTAATATGCAGATGAACTAGCAGCTCAAACGCTTTACGCGGTTTATTTAGGTGGTGTAGTCGATGTACAAGAATTGCGAAATTCTTTTTGAAGATACCGGTTCAACTCTGAGACCCCTTAAACCCATCTCACCGCAACAGGTTTGTCTGCAGATTAAGAAAACCATGGACGTGACGGAATTGATTGCAGAGTGGCGAAGGCCTTTTCAGAAAAAATGTTCTTAGTGCTGCCCTTCAATACAATGGATGGCATCCACCAATTGCAACTGCACTGTGATTGTAATGAAACCTAGCAAGCCAGAAATTCTTGTTGCCTCTTTCTGACCAATATTTTTACTACTGACTATCTCCTAAACATTCGAAGGTCTATCCGCGATACGCATCAAGGCTGAAAATATTAATATAAGCCTGATTTGTGCTCACGCCCCGACGGAAGAGAAAGACGACGATGCTAAAGCTAAGTTCTATGAGCGCTTGGAAGGTCTATACGAGCGCTGACCCAAAAACGAAGTCGAAATTGTTCTTGGCGATTTCAACGACAAAATTGGGAAGGAAGGAATCTTCTTCCCAACCGCCTTCACGACTCCCACGACCCCCAATAATGAAGAGAGGCTAATCGATTTCCCCGCAAAAGTGTAGTTAGTAGCACCAGATTTCAACACCTCAACATCAACAAAGCTACATCGCAAAGTCCAGAAGGCATTCATCAAGTTTTTTGGAAGTGCGAACGTTATGTGGTCCCAACATCGACACCCACCACTATCTTGTCGCAGCGAAGGTACACACTAGGCTCGGCGTGGTGCACGTCCTAACATGTAACAAAAGCTAGACGTCGGTAAGCTGCTATCTGAACAGCCCGCCGAAGCCTTTCCAAACACACTCTCCCCACTGCAAGATATAAGTGAGCAGTGGAAACATATCACTCGCTCCAATGGATAGGGCTGCCAAGGAGGTTATTGGTTATACCAAACCTGTGACTAACTCTTGGTAGGACGAGGAGTGTCGCAGTGCTACTGCAGAAAAGAACGCTTCCTATCAGCCAACTCTGAAGCCGAGCTGTTAGAGAGCGATATAGAGACAAACGGAGAGAGGAGAAACGTCTTTTCAGACGCAAGAAAGGCGGGAGTTTAAGGAAGTTGAGATGTTATGTGACAGATATAAAGCTCGAAAGTTTTATCAAAAGGTCATAGAGAAATGACACCGGAACCACCAGTTGATAATAACTATTGTAGAGCTACCGGACTATAATGAGGTCGATTCGGTTATTAAAAAGCTGAAAAATAACATAGCGGCAGGCTCTGTTGGGCTGCCAGCTGAGTTATTTAAAACCGGAGGCGAAGTGTTGGTTATGAGTATGCACCAGCTTTTATGCAAGATATGGTTCGATGAACGCATACAATGCAATGACTTGAATGTCAGAGTTCTCTGTCAAATCTTTAAAAAAGGAGACCACGCTGTTATCTCCAACTACCGCTGATTAAGTCTCCTTTCTATCGGATAGAATATTATGTCGCGCGTATTGTAAAATAGGCTGAAATAGGCTGTGGCTTCAGACCAAAAAGGTCGATCAGTAACCAAATATTCACATTACGCCAAATATTGGAAAAGACCCGTGATTTTAACAAGGACACACAGCACCTATTTGTCGATTACAAAGCTGCATTTAACAAGCCGATACGATCGAAGTTTTTCGACGTCCTCTCGATTTGTCAGAGTAGTTGATGTTGCTCGCGAACGCGGATGACATTGATATCATCGGTACGCACGAACGGTGAGTCAGCAAGGCGTTCTCAGAGATTAAAAACCAGTCTCGGCTCATGAGTTTAGCGGTAAATGAGGCCAAGACGAAGTACTTGGTGTCTTCTCGGACACCGTCATCGCGTCTTGGACTGTCAGTGACAATGGAGAATTTCAACTTCAGTATTGTAGAAAACATCGTCTATCTTGGATCCGAGATAACCAGCAACAACAACGTCAGCCTGCAGATCAGGCGAAGTATCAATAGCTGTTATTTTAAGCTAAGCAAGCAAATAAGGAGTAAAGCCCTCTCTCGAAAGACGCAAATCAAGATCTAAAAGACGCTGATACTCCCGGTCCTATTATATGGCGCGGAAGCATGGACCGTGATTGTCCTTGAAGGGAAGATTCTCCGCAGGATTTTTGGTCGGCGACGAGTTAAGCTCCCGTAAGAACCGCGAGCTGGAGCTCTTTCATGAGATTGCCATAGTCCAGCGCATAAAATTCTAGCGGTTGCTCTGGACTGGTCACCTCAGTCAAATGGATGAAAGAGCTCCAGCACGCATGCTTTACATGGGGGCGCAAACTTGATTGGTGAATTACGTAATAGAAGACGACCAGGTACGGAGAGATATCCGTACTTGGCATTGAAAACAACTGGCGCCAGCGCGCACAAGATCACGGAAACTGGCTCGACTTCCTAAATGCGGCCATGACGGTAGAAGGCAATTTAAGTAAGCAATGACATAGTGCAAGTGCCAACAATTTGGAAATTATTCAAAGAACTCAATTAAAACGTCTCACAATAAATGAAAAAGGTCACAATCACTTCAACTACCACTACTGAAAGATGAAATGGCTCGTATAAACTTCCAATCGGATGCTTAGTATATAGTACTAGCGTTGTATTATTCTTAAAATAAAAAACTTTAATTTTCGTTTATAAATAAATTTAGTCATCGCGAACGAGTTATGTGCGGTCTATTAAAAATAAAAGGTACTATTAACGCCTCGGTAAAATTTAGTCCAGTTATCCTCGTTAACAGCAGTGAGTAGTCATGATTTAGCAGTATTCAAGTTGCTACAGTAGTCACGTTTAAAATAGTCTCATCGTTAGTGACAGTTACAAAATGTCATTTGTGTCATGTACAATCTATGTAAGCTATTATAGTGCTTTATAAATTAAACATATTCAATCTTATATACATAATATACTGAAAAATAATGAATAATACCTGATCTCTGTAGACTAGCGCCAAAATATTTAACATTGTAGCAACATCAGGATGATCGTGACCACTTGTCTTTTCTAAATCTTCTAAAGCCTGTTTGCAAAGTGGAACCGCTACTTCATATCTGAAAAAGAGTAGTATAATTAATAAAAGCTTCCATAAACACTTCAATTGTTTGTAAATTAGTTATTGAGCTGCCAAAATGTTTGCAATAAAGTCTATTAAAGTGATCAAAAATCATTGTTGAAATTGGCAGATGAAAATTATCATAATTTTTAAAAATAGTATTACTACAAACGTAAAGTATTTTTTCATATAATCCATTATTCTATAAATAGTACATATCGAATTTTTCATATTTTTTCATAACCTCTGTGCATTATTTAATATTATTTTTTTTCGTGATAGATGTTTCTTTTCCGAGTGACCATTTCCCTATATTCCGTTTTATATGAGGTCAATCAAGGTCTCAAAACAACCTTTTAAATCTATAGGTTTAGATAGAAGTGTTACTTATTGCTACTTTTGCTTTGCAAGAAAGCTATTGCTTTTTAAGCTATGTTACCATATTATTAATTATATTGACCTTAAGCCAAATTAATAAACTAGAAGTCTTAGAGTTTGCAATATGTAGATGCTATTCAGGTATATCGTGTACAAATTTGCTTTTCCGTGGAAAGGTTTTAAACATCATATATACTTACTTACTTACTTAAATGGCCGTCAACCGTCTACCGGTCATGGCCGCGTCCAGGAAAGCGCGCCAGCCTCCATAATCCTGTGCGCGCTGGCGCCAGTCGTTCTGAATGCCAAGTACGGAGAGATCTCTCCATACCTGGTCATTCCATCGAGTGCCCGGTCGTCCTCTATGTCGGCGTCCACCAATCAAGTTTGGGCCCCCCATGTAAACCATGCGTGCTGGAGCTCCTTCGTCCATTCGAATGAGGTGCCCAGCCCAGTGCAGCCGCTGGAATTTTATGCGCTGGACTATGTCAACCTCATTGAATAGCTCGTACAGCTCGCGGTTCATACGGGACCTAAACTCGTCGCCGACTCTAATAGGACCAAAGATCCTGCGAAGAATCTTCCTCTCGAAGACTTCCAACGCTGTCTCATCCGACTCAATCACGGTCCATGCCTCTGCGCCATACAGTAGGACCGGGAGTATCAGCATCTTATATATCTTTATTTTCGTCCGTCGAGAGAGGGCTTTACTTCTCATTTGCTTGCTCAGCCCAAAAAAACATCTGTTTGCAAGCGTGATTCTTCGCCTTATCTCCAGGCTGACGTTGTTGTTGCTGGTGATCTCTGTTCCGAGATAGACGAAGTTTTCTACAACACTGAAGTTGAAATTCTCCATCGTCACTGACCGTCCAAGACGCCTTGACGGAGTGCGAGAAGACACCAAGTACTTCGTCTTGTCCTCGTTCACCGCTAGACCCATGAGCCGAGACTGTTTTTCAATCTCCGAGAACGCCTTGCTGACTCGCCGTTCCTGCGTACCGATGATATCGATGTCATCGGCGTAAGCGAGCAGCATCACTTCCTTTTGGAAGATCGAGCCCGACATACTCTGTATGTACGGGCATTGGCGTAGGATGTATTCCATCAGGAGATTGAAAAAATCGCACGATAGAGCATCGCCCTGCCTGAAACCTCTCTTGGTATCAAAGGGGTCGGAGAGGTGTTTCCCCACCCTGACAACGCTTTGTGTGTTGGATAGCGTCGCCATGCAAAGACGGACAATCTTTGCCGGGATACCTAGTGCAGACAGGGCGTCGAAGAACTTCGCTCTTATCGGCGTGTCGAAAGCGGCTTTGTAATCGACAAATAGGTGGTGAGTGTCTTTGTTGAACTCACGGGTCTTTTCCAAGATTTGGCGTAATGTGAATATTTGGTCACTGGTCGACCTTTTTGGTCTGAAGCCACACTGATATCGTCCTATCAGTGAGTCGGTATATGGCTTCAGCCTATTACACAATACGCCCGACAAAGTCTTATATCCAATGGAAAGGAGACTTATTCCGCGGTAGTTGGCGCAAACAGCGGGGTCTCCTTTCTTAAAGATAGGACAGAGAACACTGAGATTCCAGTCATTGGGTATGCGTTCATCGGACCATATCTTGCATAAAAGCTGGTGCATACTCCTAACCAACTCTTCGCCGCCGGTCTTAAATAACTCAGCTGGCAGCCCATCAGAGCCTGCCGCTTTGTTATTTTTCAGCTTTTTAATAACTGAATCGACCTCGAAATAGTCCGGTGGCTCTACAATAGTGCCATCATTAACTGGTGGTTCCGGTGTCATTTCTCTTTCGGCGGTATTGTGCGCTTCATCGCCGAGTAGGTTGGAGAAATGACTCCTCCATAATCTCAGTGATTCCTGTTCATCCGTTACCAGATTTCCATTCTCATCCTTACAGAAAGTTACTCCGGGCTTAAAACCTTCAGTCAGACGCTTGACCTTTTGGTAGAATTTTCGAGCTTCATTTCTGTTACGGAACATCTCAACATCCTCAAACTCCCGCCTTTCTTGCTCCTTTTTCTTGCGTCTGAAAAGGCGTTTCTCCTCTCTCCGTTTCTCTCGATATCGCTCTCTAACAGCTCGCGTTGCTCCCGACTGCAGAGTTCGCTGATAGGAAGCGTTCTTCTCTGCAGTAGCATTGCGACACTCCTCGTCGTACCAAGAATTCTTCACAGGTTTTATATAACCAATGACATCCTTGGCAGCCCTATCTATGGAGCGGGTAATATGTGTCCACTGCTCACATATATCTCGAGAAATCGGAGAGGTTTCCCGGAGCATTCGGGAGAGTGTGTTTGAGAAGGCTGTGGCGGTCTGCTCTGATTGCAGCTTGCCGACGTCTAGCCTTCGTTGCATGTTGGAACGTGCGGCATGCACTACGCTGAGCCTAGTGCGTACCTTGGCTGCGACAAGATAGTGGTCCGAGTCAATGTTGGGACCACGTAACGTTCGCACGTCCAACACGCTCGATGCGTGCCTTCCGTCAATCAGAACATGATCAATTTGGTTGCATGTTTTTTGATCAGGACTCAGCCATGTAGCCTTGTGGATGTTAAGATGTTGAAATCTGGTACTACTAACTACCATGTTCCGACCTGCGGCGAAATCGATTAGCCTCTCTCCATTATTGGAGGTAGTGTCGTGAAGGCTAAATTTTCCGACGGTTGGGCCAAAGATTCCTTCCTTCCCAATCTTGGCGTTGAAATCGCCAAGCACGATTTTGACATCGTGTTTGGGACAGCGCTCGTACAGGCGTTCCAAGCGCTCATAGAATTCATCCTTAGCATCGTCGTCTTTCTCTTCCGTCGGGGCGTGCGCACAAATCAGGCTAATATAAAAATATTTAGCCTTGATGCGTATCGCGGCTAGACGCTCGTCAACAGGTGTGAACCTAGAGACGAGGCCACGTAGTTTCCTACTCACCACGAAACCACATCCAAATTCGCGCTTACTCGCATGGCAGCTGTAGTAGATGTCACAGGATGCTTTTTTAGAGCAACCCTGCCCTATCCATCGGATTTCTTGGATTGCGGTGATGTCAGCCTTGCATTTTTCGAGGACATCAGCCAGCTGGATACTTGCACCATCCCAATTAAGGGTGCGGACATTCCAGGTGCATATCCGTATATCGTGATCCTTATAGCGTTTGCGGGGGTCGTCATCAAAGGGTCCGTTCCGAGGCTTTCTTTTCGTTTTCATTGGGGGGTTTCTTTTTAAAGTGGCGGGTCCCAAGCCCAGCGCACCAACCCCTTTTTAAAGGAGAGGGGGCCCCTTCGCCTTCTCACGTTAGCTCACCTCTGAACGGATGTTCAGAGGCTACCCAGGAGATACGTGTCCTAACGGACGTGTGAGTTGCTTGGACCGTTTGACACAAGAATCATTGTTGGCCATTCCCAGGTGTATGGCAGTCAACAACTTTCCACACAATGTGCACTTGATATATGGTACAAAGTAAATGCAAACCTATTTGTCATGCAAGAACACCCAAAGCTCTTTAATAAAAATAGTTAAATCTTTTTGCCAAATAGTAATTGACTTTTGTACGGGATCAGCCCTTTTGCAGTCTTGGATAAGAATCTTTAAATATTCCCTTCATATTTCACAATCCTCCATTGAAAAAGGAAGATGGTACTTGGGCAAAAACAGAACTTGACAAGGCTTCGGTATTAGCTGGCTTTTATGAAGAAGTTTTTACTAACGACCCTCAAAACTGCGTTCTCGCACCTGAAATTTCAAGCAGTACAGTCAGTAATATTTCAATTCGATATGTAACTGTCAAAGAGATAGGAAATATTATTGACAAAACAAAAGTAAAAAAATCACCCGGTTACGATATGATAACAGGACGACTGCACAAAGAACTTCCATTGAGTGCTCTATGCTACCTCCGAAATTTATTTAACGCTGTGATAAGACTAAAATATTTTCCTAAGACATGGAAAGTGGCCGAGATCATAGCAATACCGAAACCTGGCAAAGATGCTACTTGTCCAGCGTCTTATAGACCAATAAGTCTTTTGCCCATATTGTCTAAAGTTTTTGAACGTTTATTTCAAAATAGGCTACAATCCATACTTGACAACAATTATATTATACCCGATCATCAATTCGGATTTAGAAAACGCCATTCAACTATTGAACAAATACATAGAGTTGTGAATAAAATTTCTACAGACTTTGAAAATAAGAAATACTGTGTAGGTATTTTTTTAGATGTTGAAAAGGCTTTTGACAAAGTATGGCATAAGGGACTCTTATATAAACTAAGATCCCTTCTCCCTTATGATTTTTATGTATTACTAAAAAGTTTCATATCAGATAGGCACTTTTATGTAAAATTCAAAGATGCTATATCTTCAATAAGGCAGATAAAGGCAGGCATCCCTCAAGGGAGTGTACTAGGACCTCTTCTATATGTACTCTATACACATGATATACATCAACCGGATGAACTATGATTGCAACTTTTGCAGATGATACAATCTTATTTTATGCTCATAAAGATTTAACTATTGCTTCCGAAAATCTTCAAAGAATACTAGATACAACCATTACCTGGTTCAATAAGTGGGCAATTAAAATTAATGAAAATAAAACAACTCAAGTAATTTTTACAACTAGACGCGCTTTCTTGCCCATTCCTCTAAAAATAAATAATCTTGACATACCTATCGAAAAATCGGCAATGTATTTAGGAATTCACCTAGACAGTAAACTGACTTTGAAGCTACATATTAAGAAAAAACAAAATCAAATAAAAGAAAAGTACCGACAAATGTACTGGCTTATGAAAAAAAAAAACTAAGCTATCGATGTACAACAAACTATTATTATATAAATGCGTAATAAAACCTATTTGGACATATGGTCTACAGATATGGGGTACATCAAAAGTATCAAATGTAAATATTATCCAACGGCAGCAATCAAAAATTCTTCGGCAGATATCAGGAGCAGACTGGTACATTTCCAACGCAGACTTACACAGAGATCTTAAGACACCCACTATTAAAGAGGAAATAGTGGCAGAAAGCACAAAGCATCATCATCGAATTTTAGCTCACTCAAACATTGAGATAAACAACTTACCCATTGTGGAACTGACAACCAGACGGCGTCTTAAGAGGATCAGACCAGTAGATCTACTAAACTAATCATAAGTAGAAATATATTATAAACATCACTTTCAAATGTAATGTAAGATGATTATGCTATATATCTAGCAGTGAACGTTACGGTATCTCATGAAGAGTGGGGCAGCCGTAAGTATTAGCTGCTTGGAGTGGATGCATATTATCATGTACAGTATATTTTTTTTTTTTTTAGTTGACAAATAATTTAAAGAAATTGTTCTTTTGAAAATTAATTTTCTTCCTTAATCACTATTATAAAATGGACTAAATGTTGTTTGACAGATGTATAATACATGGAAAAATAAAAAAAAATAAAAAAAAAAAATATTTCTAATAGAATCCCTATCAAAATTTGGCAAGTTAGAGGGGCCAAAAACAAAGCAGCATTTTCTGCAATAAAATCTGGAATTCCCAAGGAACTTCGAAGCAGATTAGGGTTGATTGTATTTAAGCCGAAACCTGGACGTTCAGATACTACCAATGATGATACTCATGGTATCCTATGACAACACCGAATAAGATACTTGTGCATAGTCCTAATAAAATAAGTATGTATATGAATTCTACCTGTAGGAATGCTTGGTGAAGAAGCCAGTGAATCACGGAGTAAAGATCACAAGAGCTTTAGAAAACTACACAGCAGGAAAAATAGTAGATCTTTTACTTTAGGTGATATAATTTATAGAATAGTGTACACGTCAGATGTTATCTAATCTTCAACAAACATTGCTCCCGTTTCAATTTCGAAAAATGTTTAACAATTCCAGAGCAAGTTAGAGTTTTATTAGCTACTCCTTAAATTCATTATAATATTTACTCTTCGGAGAGTTCTAGTTCACTTGATATGGATGTCGATGAAGACATAGAAATAGATGAGGAGGCACAACGTGAAAATACAGGTGTTTTACAAACTTGCTTTCAGATGCGCTTGTATTGTCATATGATGAATTTGTTTTATCAGACGATTAAAGATTACCAAGCATGTGAGAGGCAAGGGTGCTCACAATAATAAAGCACACCAAATCATACAATAAATACATTCTTCTCGAAATACTCCGAGTATCTCTTCCTGTACATAATGTTAATAGTTCGTATTGTAAATATTTGTGAAATATTCATGTTGTAAATAATGTAAATATATTCGAATACTACTTAAAAATCGTTTACGTAGTACTGATGAGCTTCAAGAAAAAAAAAATCGAAACTAAGCTTTTTACCTTTTTTTAATTGACTTTCGATTTAAAATATTCGACCCATTATATATCAAATTCTTTTTCTTTAGAGAAATTTATGTCGTAAACTCTTACCCTATGGAAACAATATAAATACTCATATCATTACTTCATTCAAAAATATTCACTTATAAGGGTATTAAATGTCAATTATACGAGGTTTTTTAAAAAAGTTGTTTTGTCTGCTCTTGGGTCGCTGAATTTACTTAACCCCATCACCTTATTCTTTTTTAGAAAACTACAAAAAACCTCAAGATTTGGAAGCCTATTTAACCCCAATTTCGTCAGGCTTTTGACATAACTTCAAAAAAGTCCTCAAAATTTGACCTCAACATTTTTAGATAAACTTATGATTCCAAAAGTCTTACCCTGTACTATTTTAAAATATGACATAATTCAGGACTCGTTGAAAATCCAAGTACTTAAAAGCAAAAACTTCCATAACTCCATGAACACTTAACCCTATGACTAATAAATCATAGGCAATCTGTATCATGGGAAAAAGTTTACAAGGTTGAGGATTTCTTAACACTTTCATGCAATTGTTGGACCTTCTCGAGTAGCTTTCCCACCCTGACTAGTCGCCGGTACTGAGCATCCGACCCTCTACAACCTAAAACGCTTGCGCCTGCCATGACGGCATAAAGCTTATTCGACATGGAATGTTGTCGCGCATCTCACGTGCGTGAACGCACGCTTACGCTACGAATGAATATGGAACTGGTTCCAATTTCTAACAATTAGTAAAGTTAATTTTGAAGAACTAATTGTTAAAAATTGGAAAAAATCCAGTTTTCATTTACAGCGTAAGCTATGTCATCCGCGTCAAACCGCCATATACATAAAATAGTCTTAAAAGTCATACTCCAGAAACTCAGCCGAAAGAGGTGCCCTCGACGCAAGAGTTTAAGGAATGAAGGGACCTCAGTCTCGCAATACATTTTGATTATGATTTATTCCTTCGGTTATGGCGTTACGGTGTTATGGGCCTATAGGATTATGGGAGTTTTTGCGTTTAAGTACTTGCGTTTTTGAAGAATCTTCAGTTATGTGATATTTTGCATTAATACTTTATATCCTTATATGATTTATTTCCTTGATTATGAGTTCGAATTTTGAAATTTTTATTTATCTAAGTGGACCAAAATGGTATTTTTTTGTGGTTGTGTTATGAGAGGAGTTGCTCAGGATCTCGGCATAGAGGTTAGTGCAAGAAATGTGTGGCAGCGAATTTTGTTCTGAAATTGCTACATTTTGACCAAAGCACCAGGTGATACAGTGATTAAAAACGAAACCGTAATTATAGCTCAGCCACCGTAATCCCCGGACTTGGTCCCCTGCGAGTTTTTCCTGTTACCAAAACTGAAAAAAAACTTATTTCAGGACGGTGTTTACCATAAGAACCCATCACTAGATAATATCAAGGCCATACCAAAAAACGTATATCTGGAAACAAAATATATAATCGTGAATATTTTTCAAGATAAGTAAAAAGTTATCTTTAAACTTAAGAAACTTCGTATATGTCTCAAATCCTTCGATACGAAAAACAAGTAACTGCAACAAAACCAATAGCACTTTAACCAACTACTGGTGTAAGCACTAGATTGGAAAAGGTCATTCGAAATGAAAAATGATAAATAAAACCGTCCGGTTGTCAACATATTGAATTTTAATTATGATATTCGGATATCGCAAAATGAAAACAAATCGATTGACGTAAAAATCAACCACTCGTTTGGTCTCTAAACGCCACAAAGGAACAAAAATACATACATATATACATGCAAACATACATAGTCAGGTAAACACATTACCCTTTGCGTCGCGCAGTCGGGTAAAAAATATGAATAGGTCTTACCTGCCCTGAGAAGCATATTGAATAACCAAATTATGAAGTGTGCGCAATCGTGCCGGAATTTCATAGCCCGATGTTTGATTTGCAAATTGGCTTGGTGGAGTTGGCGACATATTGTGCCGATCCTCGTTTTCTTCATCCGGAAAGAGTTCCACAACAGGATCTGTTCGCGATTTTTCAATTGAATCCTCATGTTCTTGATTGTCATCATATTTTTTTACGGATGCCATAAATTCAAGATGTTTTTTTTCTTCCTCCAGCTGAGCAACCAATTGCTCGGACGTTTGAAATTTTTGCTGAGTATTAGCTAGTTCATCGCGTAACCAAGCATTTTCTTGATGCAACCGTCGCACTTGAGTTTTCAACTTTTGTTTCTCGGCTTCAATGTTCTGCAAATGAGAAGCTAGAGCCATCATAACTTGAGCTTCACTTAGCCCAAGTTCTATATATTCGATATTTTTTTTTAAAATGCCTGATTTTTCATGGTCTCTTTGAATCTCGCCAATTCCATTAATCAAAGAAACATGTTCGACACGCAAAGCTTCTAATCCTTGCAAAACAGTTTTAGTGTTTGTAATTATTTCGTCTTGGGTCATTTGTGTCATCTTGCCGATTTTCTCTATTTTTTTCCTGAAAGTAAGAATAATTTTATAATTATTTTCTTTGAGAGTATATTTCGGCCGATTGTGCGTTAGTTAGGTATACTCCGGGTACCACAGATTTGCTAGAAATTGGAACAGATTTGATTGGAAGCTACCCCTCCTAGCGATATGATCTGGATCTATATGGATTATGTTTTTGGGATTCATGCAAGGATACACCAAATTTAGAGTTTCTAGCTATATTAACAACAAAATAAAATGATCATAAAAAATCTCAATTGATTGTTTACCTGTAGGGAGCGATTCTTACTGATCAAGAATATATACACTTCATGGGATCTTCCTCGAAACCTTATGCCTTTTACCATTTGCACAAACACAAATTACGCTTTTAAACAACGGGTACAAAGTTTTGAAAGAGTAAAAACTGTATCTGAGGATCTCTACTAATACATTAAATGCACACACCATATTTTTCTCGTAATAGGTTTCAAAACCTATTACGAGAAAAATATGGTGCGATGAATTATATTTTGTCTAAGAACTAATTACTATATGCGATGTAGATTTACTTATATTGTTTTATTAATGAAACAAAATTATAATATTGCTGCATCGCCAAACACATGTATCGTTGTACAAGTGGCCCGAACGCGACTTTTGTGCGATTGTAGATTTGAAGAACTCTAAGAAACTATTTATGTATTTGAACGCATGCTAAAATGCGATAACTCAACAACGCAAACAACAGTTACAAAGAATAGTTACGACAAAATAATTTTCGAGGCAATTTATATGATTGGTAGTAATATTTAATTTATACAATTTAAAAATACCTTCTGCAACAATTAATGGCCAAAAGATTTTCTATGTGTAATAGAATGTTTAATGTTTTTTGTAAAATGAGACTGCTTGACAAATGATAAAGGTCATATGCATTAATTGATCTGCTCTGTTAAAATGATTGAAGATATATCCCATGTGAAGTGAGCTGCGAAAATAAATTTTAGCTTGAAATTGGTTAGTATTTGGGATAATTTTTTATCGTGAAAGTGTATACAAAATATTTTTTTCTGTTTTGAGTCATCTATGATTCACAAGAGAAAAAATATTTTGCCGAATTAAGTACCTAATCTAAAGTAAAGGGTAGAAGTTTTTCGGAAGCTGTAATTCAAAAAAAAAGTGTTGCCAAAGGCCTTTTATATAGAAAACTTATTGAATTTTATAATTAGCGATTTGTTTCGAAATTTCAACTTATTTTAATATAAAAAAATTAAAATAAAAATTTCAGTAACTTAGGCACTTAAGCTTAAATTAAAGATAAAAAATATCACTATATCTTTTAAAATGGGATTAATAATCATTTAGGAGATAAAGGACATGGTTTATTTGGACAAGTACCACAAGACTGCTGGCAAATGTTAAAAATCAGAGCTAGTAAGTACGGGTTTAAAAAGCATTGAGCGCGAAATGAAAGGTAGACAGATGAAAGAAAAAGCAGCGACCGAAATTGACTTCCAACATAATTGTGTAAAATCGTTTTGAAATATAAATCGTATTGCTACACGTTAGCAGTTCAAGTTCAAGCAGTAGGTTCGCCGGATCGTCATGCAACTTTCTGATTTTTGTCTATCTATCTGTTTGCTTTCCAAAAACACATAATAAAAAGCAATCACAAGTTCCTACAAATCTTTTTATATTGTACTAAATTGGCATTTAGTTAAGTAATTTGAGATACTCGAGTAAGATGTACATATATTTAGCATACATTGACTATTTTAATTTTTATCGAATTTACGAGTAATTTATTATTTTTTCACCAAACTGTAACTGTTTTTGTCAAGCTATATTCAATTTTTCTAACAACGAATTTAGTTTCAATACTATATTTACTGAAAATCGCAAGGAAACACATAAGCTTACAATTAAAACGAAAAAAAAAAATTAAATAAACTATTTTATTATTTGAAATATTTACAATCGATAATTTTTTATAGCTTTAGATGCAATCATTTTTTACAGAGCAGCGGGTTTAACTTAATTCCCAACTTCTTTGAACTACACAGACGGCACAAAATCAATAAAAGTATGACGCGTCTTATACGAATAATTTTCGCGCATGCGCATATCTATGTAGTTTCTTTACTTGACCATATAAATGGATATTACTCCTGTTATAGGGGATGAGCGGCGGTGGAAAACGGTGTAACCCTAAATATTTAAGAGCGTACCACATGCGAATAAAATAAAACATTTTAGATAAGAACAAAATTATTCTTGACGTGGTAAAAAAAAAAAAAAGTTCTTCAAATCTTTTAAAATCAATTTTGTGGTGACAAAAACAGAGTTCGATATTCAAAGGATTTTCTTTGAAGCTTAAAAAAATTGTAGCATAGCAAGAGAAAGACCGTAGTGTGGAACGAGCAAAGCGAGTGGACCCGGGGTATGACGAGTTAGCGAGGCTAAATAAATATTTTAACGAGGTATGACGACTTAGCGAGGCTAAATAAATATTTTAACGAAACTAATATTTGGTAGCTTGACCTTTGTTAGCAAGAACAGAAGCACTTCGTCTTGGCATTGAACTAAGTTTTGGCATCTTATATTCATTCTGGCCCAACCTTAGTAACAGCAACCCAATTTGTTCATTGTCGGTTGGTTTTACTGCTGACACACTTTTTGGCGTAAGCCCAAATATTTCGATTGCATTGACGTCCGGTAACTGTGCAGGCCAGCCCATTAAATAAACTTTGCGATCGGTGAACCACTTTTTCGGTTTTATACTCGAATGTTTTGGATCAATATCCTGTTTGAAAACCCAAATTAACGGCATACGTTCTTCAGCATACGGCATCATCACTTGGTCAAGTATATCAACATTAATATTCTGATTTATTATTGTTTTTATACAGCGGATAGGTCCTACACCATAAACAGACCTACACCATATTGCAAGATCCACCTTGTTTGATCGTCTTGTTGGTATATTTAGGCTAATATTCTTTGTTTGGCGGTTGTTTTATATAAACATGAGAGCTTATTCATTAACTCACGATTTTCAGCTCCGCAATGTTTACCACGAAACATATTGACATAAAAAATTAAAATAAGTTCTACGAAGAAAGAAAATTTTACCATGACACTATGTGTCTAAAATCAATTCCTAGCCTAGCCCCCTCTGAGAAACATAAAGATTCCAGGTTGAGGTACTCATTTTAAGTTATTTTTTTTTTAAATTAACTAGGGTTGTCAGCACTATAACAATTATGTGAGTTATTATTTTTAATTTCGATTTATTTGCTTTTTGGGGAAAATGTTATAAATAATTTTTTTTTAATAAAAGATGAAATGTATATAATTTTGAAAGTACATTGCAACTAAAAGAAAAGCAAAAAATATATTATCATTTGCCTTATAGGTCAGTAATTCATGAAACAATCGTTTTTCGATTTCGTTAATATGTAATTGGCGAAGGGGAGGGTGTCAAAAGTCTTGGTTTTTTTTGTCGATATAGTCTATTTTGTTTATTTATTAAACTTGAACAGAAAGATACAAACATTTTTCGCCACATGATTTTGACATATTTTTTCATTAACTTTCGATTGGTAATGTACATTTTCAAAAATTTCGTGCGATTTCTTGGTAAGAAGGGAACTACGTAGCCCCGACACCAGATTCACGTTTGTTATCGAGCGCCTAGACGCGATACGCATCTAGGCTAAATATTGTTGTATAAGCTTGATTTTTCGCACGCCCCTACAGAAGAGAATGACGATGATGCTAAAGATGCGTTTCATTAGAGCTTACACTGTCCCAAACACGATATAAAAATCGTGCTTGGCGATTTCAACGCCAAAATTGGGAAGGAAGGAATCTTTGGCTGAACCGTCGGTAAATTTAGCCTTTACGACACTACCTCCAATAATGAAGAGAAGCTAATCGATTTCAACGCAGGACGGAACATGGTACTTAGTAGCACCAGATTGTTACACCTTAACATTCACAAGGCTACATGGGTGAGTCCAGATCTAATTATACGCAACCAAATTGATCGTTTTGATTCACGGAAGGCACGCATCGAGCGTGTTGGACGTGCGAACGCTATGTGGGCCCAACATCGACTTTGACCTCTATCTTGTCGCAGCCAATGTACACACAAGAGCATTGCGGAAACACATCCGCTTATCGCATCATTGTAGGAATTATGTTTTTTTTAGTTTGCTACAGAAAAAAATTTTGTTAACGAACAAAAGGAAACGTGATAAAAAAGAGTTCCAGGTTGATAGTGAGAATTGTAGCAACGAACGAAGTAAAATGAATGTTCAGCGTAAAAGAACAAAACGAAAATGAGCAAAGAGAATAGAGCATTGATAAATATGCTTTGAATGCTTTTAAGTATACTGAATCATGTGTTGTTCTTCGGAATTTTTGACGTCGCGAAACGAGTGCATATTTTGCTGCTATCTCATTTTCGCGTACATGGATTGTAGTACAAAACCGTTCTGTGCTGCTCTGGCACATCCTTGTTTACTGCAGTGAGAGGTTGTTTGTTTGTCGAGTGTAAGAGGAATATGTCACACGCATAAAAGAGTTAAGTTGAATTTACCACATGAAAGCTCAACGATGAATTTAGTTGAATTTTGTTTGTATTGTTTGTAAAATAATTGTTGATATTTAAAATAAAACAAAGGTGATGATTTTTAGCAACTTGTCTTTGTTTAGAATATGTGAAAAGCCTGATGTGCTATTTCTTGTTTGTATTGCCTTTCAGAAACTGTTTATGTATATTTTTCTTTGTTTATGTTACATATATACATGTTTGTTGTTGTATGTTTATATTCCTGAAATAAATAAAAATGGATTACAAAATATAGAAAAGCCCATCGGAAGATTATATTAACCTACGTGAATACAAATTTAATAAAAAGCGAGGACGGAGCAAATAGAAGTTGTAGATTCAGATGGCGCACTCATACATTATTAATATTGTGGAATGCCAATCCTGCTATGAAATTTTAAAGAACACTAAGTGTACATTGTATTCAGTCACACACAAGTACGACATAGCAACAACAATTTCAACCAATGAAGCTTGCGGGCCAGAAACTGTTGTGAATGGTGACACAAAAACACAAATTGTTGAAGCAGCAACAGAATGCACTGTGAAAACTGTCGCGCTTTCCACATCATGCAAGACAGTGGACTGAAATATAAATATAATATAAAGAAAAAAATTGTCAGTGTTAAGTGAATTTTGCTGCGATATGATCGAAGACAATGCAAATATAGTGACCGATCGCGGTTCTAATATGATCGTTGCATTTCAAAACAACCACCATATCCACTGTATGAACCTACCATCTTCTAAATTGTAAATGTAGTATAAAAAGTGTTTAAAGAGAATTCAGAGCTAACTGAACTTTTGCTTAATGGCAATAAGCTTGTAAAAAAATTTAAAAAGTGAGGCATTAATCTAAAATGTGACCTTGAAAAGTTTTTGTAAGTCACACACGCTTTGTTCCTTAGAAAAGAACTGAAACAGTTTTTTAAGTGAGGAAAATAAAATAGGTTAACAATTTTAAATATAATCAAATTTCATTCAATAGCCACAATTGTCCAAAAGCTTAAAAAAAAAGATTTAAAAGAATTACAAAGTGAAAATTACCCCACACTACAGTTAGTTATGCCCCATATCCATAATCTCAAAAACAAATTTATTAATGATTTCAATGATACCGGTTTAGCAAGTCAATTGAAGTTAAAATTAACTGAGCATCTTGACTCAATTTTAGGTCCATTTATTTCATTGTATAATAAGCTTGCATTTTTCTTGTTCAATCCAACAAACAAGTTGATTCAGTTTAGTTCGCAAGAGAAAGAAAACATACAAGAATGTAGTCATAATTTTAGTCATAAAACGACCAAACTGAAAAGACATGTTACTGATGACCTCAACATTTTGTTCAGAAGCAAATATTCAAACTTATATATCGCCTAAAATTCCAATTTCTAAGGAATTTAAGATTCTGCAGGGGTGCGAAACTTACAAAGCCCACTTTCCGCTGCTGTTTAGAGTAACTTGCCAAATTTTAGGCACTCCAGCCATTAGTGCCTCAAGCCTTGACTGCTTATTTCTGAAAGAAGAAGTTGTAAACCGAAAGCTAGAAGTCGGCAAGCTGCAATCAGTACAGACCGCCGACATCTTTTCAAACACACACTCACCACTGCTCCGGGCGAAATCACCGACCAATGAAGATATATGTGAGTAGTGGAAAGGAGGAGTAGGAGGTCATTAATTATACAAAACCTGTGAATAATTCTCGGTAGGATGAGTAAAGTCGCAGTGCTACTGCAGATAAATGGAGAGGAGAAACGCGTTTCGGACGCAAGAAAAAGGTGCAAAAAAGGCGGGAGTGTGAAATGTTATGAGACAGAAATAAAGCTCGAAATTTTTATCAAAAGGAGGACTCATTTTCTAACCTACTTGGAGCCAATGAAGCACCCTATTCCGCCGATAGGGAAATGGCACTACTGTAGATCCACCGGACAATAACGAGGTAGATTCGGAATGGACTGCCGCGGAGTTATTCAAGAACGGCGGCGAAGAGTTTGTTAGGAGTATGCACCAACTTTAATGCAAGATATGGTCCGATGAACGCATACCAAATACCTGGAATTTTAGTGCTCAGTCTTTCTGTCTTTAAGAAAGTAGACCCCGCTGTTTGCGCCAACCTAAGTGGAATAAGTCTACTTTCCATCGGATATAAGATAAAGTCGCGCGTATTGTGCAATAGGCTGAAGCCATATACGGATTCACCGATAGGATCAGTGTGGCTTCAGAGCAAAAAGGTGGACCAGTGACTTTGAGAAGAAGATTCTCCGCAGGAGCGAGCTGTACGAGCTATTCGATGAGGTTGAGATAGTCCAGCACATAAAATTGCAGCTGCTGCATTGGGCCGCTCACCTGATTGGAATGGATGAAAAAGCTCCACCACGCATAGTTTAACCGGGATAACCGGGCCCGCGTTGCACTGACCAGGTATGGAGAGATCTCTCCGAGCGCACGCACAAGATTACGGAAGCTGGCGCGCATGTGGCCATGACCGAAAGACGGTCGAAGGCCATTTAAGTAAGTATATGACCACGCATTTGTTAGGGAAGAGGATTCTATTCGAATAACGGATGCTTAAAGATGTTAACTAGAAAATACTCGAGAGGTAAGGGTGACTGAACGACTGCATAAAACGAATGGTATATCAGCATGCTGATCATACTAAAAACTTTAAACGCGTTTTTCTCGTAACCATTTTTTGGAAGTCGGTGACTTTAACTTGGGAACGACTTTACAGATCAGTTTTAAATTTATATATAAACATGTACTAGCGGTACCCGACAAGCTTTGCCGTAAAATATTGATGTAAATATTGTCGATATATAGGGAATTTATTATTGTTTAATGAATATTTAATGAATATGTAATATGTTTAATGAATTCAATATAAAAGTGTGTACAATATTATACTAATTGTTTTTTTCGTCGTCGCGTCGCTTTGATTGAAACCGCTTCGCGTTTTTTTGGCTCAACCATCTGTCGTTACCGTCTTTCCTCGTTAACATTTCAACAACTGTCGCCGTCATTTGTATTGTACTTGCTTGTATTGTGCTGCTGCTGCAGTTTGGAGACGTCCTTCTCCTCACACCTCATCGTCGTTGTCAACTCATAGTTGCGATCGTCGTTATCGCGTCATTGTTGTTGTAGTTGTCGACACCTCATCGTAGTTGTAGTTATCTTTGTCTAGTCGTTGTTGTTGTAATCGTCGTTGTTATGCGTCTTTATTGTGCGTCGTTGGCTAGGGATCTTTGTTACTGTGCGCAGTATATACATGCACACTCACATATATATATGTATGCCTGTACTTTATAGACACTTACACCCTCCTACTTTTTCAATGGATATTACTACTCGCGGCTCCAATAACAAATATAACAAACTTCATCCCTTTACCTCAAATGGATGGTGGCAGATTGCCTTCTTTGATTTTGACCAAAGTTAACATGAGAACTTCACATGAGCCCATTAACATGTATACCAACTTTAATTTCTGCCCTCAAATATATTTCGAATTTTGTTTATTGCTTATATGGTGGGCGTGGTAACGCCCCCTCCGATTTTGAGCATACTAAACCAACTTACTTTCGTGACCTACCCGAAGTTTGTCTGCAAATTTCAACTCAATCGGTTGGGCGTTTCAGCTTCCTATAATAATTATACATAGAAATACAGATACAACATTCATTTTTATATACGGGTAAAATTTTTGAAAAAAAAAAAATGTTGGCAGCATATCTTTCGATTTTTTTAAAACTTTGTGTAAATATAGTACTATATAAGAGAAGAAAGAGTGTATACATTTTTTTTGAAAATCTTCAATATTTGGGTTTTTACCGGACATCAAAGTTAAAATTTTGTTGTAGTTTTGTGTTTCTAGTATGTGCTTTAAGTATGAATATCTTGGAGACATTGAAACCGATTTAGTTCCTGTTTTTTTGTATAATAGGTAAAAATTCAACAATTTGAAAGAAATATTAGCCAAAAAAAAATTTCTAAATTTGATCCAAAAAAAATCTAAAATTTTAATTTCGTTTTTTCGACCAAAAGCACCCCTTCGATTTTTCTTTAATAACAATATTTGCATTCCTTATTTCTTCACGAAACTTTAAAAAAGAACGCAACAACAATGAAGGGTACAGTTATAATAGCTTCGGGGCCAGTAACAATTTCCACGAAACGTAAAACCTCAAAAAAGTAAATTTTTGACAAACTCACATATAGAATGGCTTGTTACAGAGAAGAGGAGATGTAGAAGGGAACGGCAACAACTTAGATCTCCAGCCTCAAAATTTAAGTTAAAAGATGCTGAAAGAGCTTTGAAATCAGCTTTAAAGTGCAAAGAGGACAGCGAACAAAGGATATACATATGTTCAAAATCTTTCTGCTTTTGGTAACAGAAATGAAATGTGGAAGGCTGTGAATGGGTTAAAACACCAACTGACGGAGATTTTCCAATAAGGAACGAATATGGCGATTGGTCTCAACCAAACCCTGCTTCAAATGGATATCAACTCAACGACCTCAATAGCATTTCGACAATTACGGAACAAATTATTATATCTACAGAAGAAATTCCTAATACAATAAAAACAAAATTAAATCAAAAAAGTCTCCAAGCATTGATGAAATTACATCTAAAATGATAAAAGAACTCCCCCTTGTGGCTATTGAATGTTTAAGAGTTATATTTAATGGGTATGTTGAAACTAGGATATTTTCCTAATGACTGGAAAAAATCTGTTGTAAAGATGATCCTTAAGCCGGGTAAAGATCGAACTCAGGTAGCATCCTATAGACCAATTAGTTTACTTCAACATTTGCCGATGACACAGCTATAATAAGCTGTGATAAATGTCACATAAAAGCATCTGCTAACCTAGGCGTGCAATTAAAGCAAGTGGAAGAATGGCTTGCAAACTGGCGCATTAGAGTAAACGAGCGAAAATGCAAACATGTTACGTTTACTCTAAATCGTAACACTTGCCCCCCAGATAGCTTAAACAATGTTTTGGTCCCTCAAACGTCCGATGTCATATATCTTGGTTTTGACCTAGACAGACGTCTTACTTGGTGTAACCATATCAAGACAAAAAAGAATGCAGTGAACATTAAAAACAGCAATTTGCATTGGTTAATTAATCATAAATCGCCGCTAAGTCTAGATTGCAAAGTATTATTGTATAACAGTGTCATTAAGCCTTTATGGACATATGGGATTGAATTATGGGGAAATGCCAGTACTAGTAACATTGAAGTAATCCAACGCGTACAATCTAAGGTACTAAGAACAATAACTGGGGCTCCCTGGTATGTGAGAAATGAAAATATACATAAGGACTTACAAGTTCCTTTTGTTAAAAATAAAATCGAACGATTAAAACTGAAATACACGAGTAAACTTCCAAGATGTCTGATAAATAAAGCAACGACTTCACGTCTTCGGAGAAACGATTAACCAATATTTTAAAGTGGCTTATTTACATAGGCGTTCAGAACTTGTTTTTCTGTCACTGGCGAACGATGTAGTATCTCGTGAGAACGGGGAAGCTGCGTGTAGTAGTCAAAGACAGGAAGTCAATTTTGTGAGCTCACTTTAAATTAAAACTTATGAAGTATTTGCTATATAATATTTTTGTATTGTTATATCATTTTTAGTTATATTTTAGATTTTAAAACATATTGTTAGATTCATATTTTAAATAGATTGAATAAAAATAAATTAAAAGTAAAAAAAAAAAAAAAATAACAATTTCGTTTAAAAAGCGTGCGACGCGAGACAAAATCGTTTGAAAAACGTACGCCGCGTGTCAAAAACGTTGATATTTCGTTTTTTTTTTAAAGTCTCTATAAATTTTTTAAAGTTTCGTGAAGAAATAAGGAATGCAAATATTGTTATTAAAGAAAAAGTAACAAAAAAATCAGTGTTCTGTAACACAAAAAAAAAACAAGTAAGAAAATCACAGTCGGGCGTAACCGACTGTAAGAGGCCCTGTACCAGTGCAGGTCGCCAAACACGTGACCACTTCTCACTACACGACTAAGTGCCTTTTAAAACATTTTTTATGTATGAAACGAAAAGGGGGTCGCTCAAATTCAATTGCTTATAAAATCGTCATTTATTATCCGATTTTGATGAACTTTTGAAGAAGGACGATATCTCTATACTTTTTTTGTGCCGAAGAAATTTTTAGCCTTGGGGGTTGATTTTATGTAAAATTCCGGAGCAGTCCTAGTCGAATGCAAAAAACACGAAGTCTCTATGTGTGAACTCTTTAAGATATAAGTCGTTCCTTTATTGGCGAGTGTTTATTAACAACTGAACCGCTCTAGCGAGCGGCTCCCTTTTTATTCATAAAAACTTATTCTATTTTTAAACTATTGTAATGCTATCGCTGAGGTTGTAGGCCTCAGCGGAATCTAAAACTATTTATAATGTAAAAAGACGCGTAGCAGAAACTATTAAACCAACGCGGACAAAAGGCTATTACAATCGTTATTGATCATAAATTAAGTCCCTGCACTTCTCAATGTAGCACTTGACAAACGGAGAAAGAGCTATTAAAATCGATGTACATCATAAATTATGTCGCTGCACTTGTCAAGTGTTACATACCAACGCTTAGATGGAGCTATTAAAAATATGACGATTAAAAATACACACGCTGCACTTATCAAGTGCAGCTCTAATGCGTATGACAACTGCACTGTGTGTGCATTGTTCTTATTGGACGTCTTTGAGAGTTTTGCCTCATATTACATGTTTAGGCTTCATGCCTGAACATTCTGCGGGGGGCCAGAAAATGTGACAGCCAATAGTTGTTGCTTCTGAGCTCTCTTCTTCCTAAGGTAGTAGTCTCAGCATCACCCTTATTTGTCGAATCCGCCGCAAAATCAGTTTCACCTTTGGCAACCTCTTTCTTTACTGACATTAGCAATAGTAGCGTCAGCATCACTCGTTTTGGTAGAATCGTCTTCAACATCATCCTTCTTAGCTGGTTTCTTGCGACGTTTCTGTGGTGGACGCAAATCAAGTATTTTCGCATCCTCGGCAGACAGCAAATGGGCTCAATCGGCTTTAGCTGCTCGGAAGTGTAGGATTCCTTATTTGATGCAGCAGTAGTGCTCTTCTTCGGGACAATTGGAAGCGAAATTTTCCATTTCGTTCGGTGGTGCAAGTAGTATGAGATGGGCTTGAGGCGTTTTACAAACCACCACCAGTTCAGCCATCCCATCTTACTCTTGTTAGTATGATGGTATGCTGCATTACATACTCTGACTTGCATATATTTATTCGCAGATTTACTCACTTCTCTGAAGTGAGGACTTCCCGGGGGATTATTGACTATTTTTTGGAATAAATAGTCCCATTCTCCGTAGGTTTTCTGCTGAAACTGCAGCATTTGCTTCTCAATTGTGGCATGTTGTTTTGCTTTACGTAGAACATTTATAAACGAAGACTTTTCCATCAAATTAATTTTCTGTTCAATTACATTTCTGTTTCTCGGTGAGATGCATGGCGTTGGCAACAAATCACCAGTCCTATTCTTAAGACTCGAATTGCTGGTGGTCATTATTATTTTCTTCATATTTGTCACATGTCGGCTAGATTCAGCTTGTGGCGTTTTTAACAGAATATTGTCAATAATCTCATGTGAGACACATTTTTCTATTGATGAAGTGATGTTGCTCGGTGGTGTAGAAATTTGTTGATTATAGTTCGGCGGCAGGCGGCTTTCAAGATCAATATCTGTAAGATCTTGTTCCGACCTTACGCCAACACCAGCAGTTGTTGAACTCGAAAACCCGATTAATAAGGAAGAACTCGCCGTTGTCTGCACCTCAGCCAGTTTTGTTTCGACAGACTGTCGTATTTCCATTGTCAAAGAGGGCTCCAGTTGCATTGGCGCAAATTCTATTTTATGAAAAGTAATTTTACTGAGCTCTTCGCGAAGCCTTGCTTGTTCTGCTTCTGTTTCCTTGCTGGGACCGAAGGTAATTTTCTGGAGCTCAATTCGTAGCCTTGATTGTTCTTCTTCTTCTTCCAGACGTGCCTCGAGCTCATTATCAATGCGTCGCAGTTGCACATATTCTTCTTCAGGAAATGAAATTTTCTTCAGCTGTGGTCGTAGCTTTGGCCGTTTTTCCTCTGGCTCTTTCATGCTAAAATCAATGAGCACCTCAAGGCCAGCGACTTCAGCTTTGAGAATATCCATCTCATCAGATGTATATTTTTTGTAGTTGACTTCTAATTTTATTAGGCTGTCCTCCAATGAAGACCAATAGCTTTTTAACATAGCTTTATTCCTTAAGAGGTCAGTTACATTTGGCTTTTTCAAGCTGTCTTTGATTATGCACATTTGGTGCCTTACACGATCAGCTCTTCTTTCCATAAGATCCACCATTTGTTTTTTTGGGCTGGTACTCCGTTGTGATTTAATTTCCATCTGGCTATCAAGTACTTCTGATGCCTTGATGGGTTTATTTATTTTCACTTCGTCATCAGGTGCTTTTGATGACTACAGAAGGCTCCTTGTAACTACCTTGTCTACTTTTTGATCATCAGGTACTTTAGATGTCATCGTACTCTCTGTAGTTTTTAACTCGATAGACCAAAAATATATCACTTAATATTTTTCTTTGCGTCAAACCGGGATCCGGCTCGAAGGACCATTAAATGTGTGAACTCTTTAAGATATAAGTCGTTCCTTTATTGGCGAGTGTTTATTAACAACTGAACCGCTCTAGCGAGCGGCTCCCTTTTTATTCATAAAAACTTATTCCATTTTTAAACTATTGTAATGCTATCGCTGAGGTTGTAGGCCTCAGCGGAATCTAAAACTATTTATAATGTAAAAAGACGCGTAGCAGAAACTATTAAACCAACGCGGACAAAAGGCTATTACAATCGTTATTGATCATAAATTAAGTCCCTGCACTTCTCAATGTAGCACTTGACAAACGGAGAAAGAGCTATTAAAATCGATGTACATCATAAATTAAGTCGCTGCACTTGTCAAGTGTTACATACCAACGCTTAGATGGAGCTATTAAAAATATGACGATTAAAAATACACACGCTGCACTTATCAAGTGCAGCTCTAATGCGTATGACAACTGCACTGTGTGTGCGTTGTTCTTATTGGACGTCTTTGAGAGTTTTGTCTCATATTACATGTTTAGGCTTCATGCCTGAACACTCTATCTATTACCGTTTCCGAGATCCTTTCGTTCATACGGACGGCCAGACGGACATGTCTATATCGACTCCTCTATCGCTCCTGACCATAATGGGGGTAACTTTGGGGGTCTCCGATTATTATTTCTACCTGTTACATACGTTTGCACAAAACCAATAGGCTCTTGTACCTTCGGTACAGGGCCTAAAAATTAAGAAGAAATATTAGCACTGGATGCGCGTACCGTTAATGCAAAAGCTGTTTTGTTTTTTGGCAAGCAATCAAAGTCAGCTGATTAAATTTGCTCTATTTTAAAAAAATTGACAGGAAACAGCAACTAGCGTGTGCGGTTTAAAGATTTAAAAAATAAGTGAAACTATGTTTAATGATACTTGTCATTTATGTGTGCTTTGGTCCAAATGAGTGTTTTTTTAGATAGACCCTTAAATTGTTGTTATGATTCGTGGAATAAAACTTTGCAATGGCACGGTGTTGCAAAAAGTTGTAAATGATAAGTTATTAACGAAGGTGTATAGATATTTTATTCACTAATCCTATCCATCCCAATTCACACAATTTTTAATTTATTTAGGAAAATACGTGTTTGAACACAGTACGCTACTCGTCATTTGGAGCAACAATGCTCGCTCAGAAGACATCCTCAAACAGCACATTATATATAAAATTAATATAAAAACATAAAAAAATACATTAAAGTGTATTTTGCAAAAAGTAAAAGCTTTTACTAATTATATTAAAAAACATCTTCCAAGCTGCAATAAAACCATGTCTCGATTTAAGACAAAACCTTCAAAATGTCTTGCTTTCAGTATGATTATCAGCATTGATGATCAACATGGTTCCGGAAAAAAATTGGGGCGTCGTTAGATTATGCGAAATGCTGGTCCTCGGCTTAAAAGAAAACTAGAATAATCACTCAACGCCATTACTAGTACATGTAGTTTCAGCAAGAGTCGCATGAGAGAGACATGGCTTTGTGTTGCAAAAAGCTGGCAGCAGTGACAGCAGTGAAGTTAAAAGGAAACCTATTGCTATAGAGCCAACACAAATATCTTCTGACAGCACGTTAGCGTTGTTTTTTTTTGGGAACGTGTATTGACAAAAAATCAAAACATTAATATAAAACAACACACTAAACAAACTAAAGTGCAGACTTACCGGTACCGATTTTTCTGAAACTGAAATTCATTAGACTATACTATTTATCGCATACTTAAATTACAACAGGAGGCCTTTGAAACCCTTCCAGATAAAGTGAATTTCAAACTCATCCTTACCTACGGCTTTTATTTTCCACCGGCTACAGCTTATACAGACAGGGTGTTGAGCTAAATGATGGACATGTTTTCGATAAGTAAATTGATAGACAACCTACAGAGTTCTTTGGCTCAATAAGGCACCCCAAAATGTCAGATTTTTTGTCCTTTAAAAATCGAATTTGTAAAACAAAGCACAGCCCTTATATTAAAGGAAAAAGATTATTTAGATAGTCAGATACGCAAACTATATAAAGTGTTGTGTTCTTACCGCTAATGACGTCATCATACTTTCGCTTGCACAGAGCAGGGGGCGAAAGTGCTTATGCTTAACCCATTCTATGATTAACGATTGAATTAAAAGAAATTTCAACTCCCGCGCTTTTAACTTTATCCACAAACACTCTCTCCTCATACCACCTTTAAAAACATGTTGTCTATATGTGCTAATCCTGGGTTTAGCATTAGCACTTTCGCCCCCTGCTCTGTGCAAGCGAAAGTATGATGACGTCATTAGCGGTAAGAACACAACACTAACTTATGTAACTTCCACTACAATAACCCCAACTGTTGTATTTAATACAACAACAAAATCAGCCTCCTCAACAGCAAGTTCTAATGCAGATGCTAGCAACTCTTACCTGATCACTCAGCGATTATGTTTAACCTTCTCGAGAAGCCAATAATGAGTAACCCACATTATAAACTGACCTCCATTACTACTAATTGGCTTGAATACAAAAAATATATAAGTGTGCATTTACCCCTTAATGTCACCATGAGCTCTGATGTTGATATCGAACCCTCAGTAGACAAAAAGTGTTTCAGACTTATGTACCCTCTAACGGGGTTTTCTGCCGCAGCTACAGCATATCGCTTACCCTAGTACCATTGCTATGAAAACACACACACAAGTAAACCGAATTACGATTGAAATTAGAACGGCTTTCGAGCACCGTAAATATTGCTGACGTATTCCTCGATACCACATTTTTCATCTACAAAATACTCATAAGTTACTTGAATCATAAACGTAAAAAAAAAAGTCATATTTGATCTCTTTAATATTAAAATATATATTGTGAAACTTTGAACCTCGGTTTTTTCTTGGAAGCGTAAAAGAAATAAATAAAAATAAACGAAGTTACTGTAAATTGGTCAGATATATTATATGTCGACCATATTATATAGTAACTTAATCCGAAGAAAAATTGGTAGATCAATTAGAGAACCCATAGTGGAAAGTTAAAAGGAAGCAGTTAAAAAGTGCAATAGTTTTTGTTAGTGTTAGTTCCATTTGTGAACTACATAATTAAATCGACAGCGAGCTCCTCTGGTATTTTGGTAAAAGTTCTTGGCCTGGAAAAGGTGATTTACCACACATATCAGCTGAGGCAAGAGATATCTTTCAGAGTTGTTGTTAGAAACTTTTACTTATCAACATCAACATAGTTTATCGAGAAAGTGCTGGCAAATAATAGTCATACAGCACGAAACATCAAAAATGCTATAAGCAGAATAAATAAGAAACCACTGCTAATGTTTTTTGTAGACCTGGAGCACAGTGTAAACAATAAAAGTTTATATAATGTCACTAATTTATGTAACGCGATAGTTAAAATTAAGCCGAATAAAAAATATGATCTAGTTCAATTCCACAGGTGCAAAAAATTTGGCCATACAAAAGGTTATTGGACCAAACCATTTTGTTGTGTTTATAAACCTATAAATTGGTTGAATAAATATCCAACCGGTACAGGCCGCGGTGGATCTGCTATTATTATAGTCAGTAACATAACATTTGCATTATGCAGACCCAATATATTTGACTAGGCGCAAACTACCATTATTGAGATGCAAACAATCACTGTTAATCTCAAAATAGCAACTGCGTATTTGCCACCCCAGCAATAAGTTTTTAAAGGCATGTTCTCAAATATGGTTCATCATTTAGGGAGCATATATATATATATATATACATATATATATATATACATATATATATATATATATATATATATATATATATATATATATATATATATATATATATATATATATATATATATATATATATATATATATATATATATATATATATATATATATATATATATATATATATATATATATATATATATATATATATATATATATATATATATATATATATATATATATATATATATATATATATATATATATATATATATATATATATATATATATATATATATATATATATATATATATATATATATATATATATATATATATATATATATATATATATATATATATATATATATATATATATATATATATATATATACATATATATATATACATATATATACATATATATATATATATATATATATATATATATAATATATATATATATATATATATATATATATATATATATATATATATATATATATATATATATATATATATATATATATATATATATATATATATATATATATATATATATATATATATATACATATATATATGTATATTATATATATATGTATATATATATATATGTATATATATATATATATGTATATATATGAATGAATGGTTTCGTCAAGAGAGATTTAAGGGAACTCCAATTTCAGATAAATTATCTCAACATTTTGTGAGCTTCTACTGAAATTTGAATTTTAGGTGAAATGATTGCTGAGAAGGCAAAGATTTTCCATTCAAAATTAAACATAAGCTCCGAGTGCAACTATTCTTCTGGATGGCTTGAAAACTTTAAAAAACGATATGGAATTCGTCGACTTAAATCAACAGGTGAAAAACAGTGCGCTGATTATAAGGCTGCTACATTTGTGGACGACCCTTTTCTTTTATCATTCATACTTTAATTCGGTCAAAACGCTATACTAACTAATCGCTACTATTCTAAATTTCTTTAGGTTTGTAATTTCGACGGCTTGGACCACTGCCAAGCTTTGAGAAGGGGCACAGCCGGCCAAAACAAAATTCCTCTACTGTTTTCATTTTTTTTATAGTTTTAAGTAACTTTGATAAAGATCTCACACAGTCTTTTTTAATTTCACTTGCACAGGCAGATTTAACAAACCAACAACAAAAATTTTGAGTCCTGACTTATCTAGAGCACTTAATGATGCCTCCAAAGTAGTATAACCTCAATTTTATACTGAATCTGTGGTCGTTGCTTGACAATATTCACAACGCAAGCATTCTATCAAGATTTTAAAAAGAATACTGAAGTAATACGAAACACACACACCTAATAAAGTTTAGTTTTTTTTACACGTGAAACAGTTTGCTAATAAAGTGGTTGACATCTGTAACCGGTAGCTAATTAAAACTTTAATTGACAATAACCAGAGCTCGTAAAATTTTTCTGCGCGGTCTGCTCACTCAAATGACCGAAAAAAATGAAACAGACCGCTCACGGTCTCAACAGCAACCGAATTTTTCGATTCGTTGGTGTCCTCGCTCTCAGGTTTAGGGTTGAGCGAAACACACGATCGCTCTTTTGTTGACCGCTCAAAACGAACAGACTCGTTCGTCGCTCAGCTACTGACCCAATCGAGCAAACTGTCCGCGAAAAAGGTCTTTTTTTTTGTTGTTGCGTTTGCCTTATGTTGTTGCCTTAGATATTTCATCACAGGCAAAGCATGGTAAAGGAAAGGTGAGAGGGATAGGCATAATCTCATGCATATTTGCTGTTTGCTTATTCACACACGCAATACACATGCATGCGCAAAAGACCGTTTAACGATTTTTTACTTAGCAATGGGTCTTTAGTGGACCGATGAGCAGAGACAGCAAGTCAAACCGCTCTTTGGTTGAGCGAAGAGCAAGCCAAGCAAAAACAACGATTTTTCAAAACCTTTTCAAATTGTGTCTGCAAGCGACAGGTTTTTTGCTGACAATATGTAAAAGAGGGAGCAATTCTTGCGAGCTCTGACTACAACTTTTAAACAAAAACAAATATAAACAAAATTTTAATACTGATCAATAAATCCATGCATTTAAAATATACAATCAGAAAATAGTAGAAAGAGCTCAGCTACAACTTTTTTAACTTTCTTATTATAAGTTTAGCTGTATATTTGGGTTGTATTACAAATACGCCTTAGATAAAAGATTTGTAATATTTATACCTACATGTAACGGATACCAAATATGCAGATGCAACTAAATATCTGAACCCAACCCAAAATATTCAAAATAGTTTTCAAATCTTGCATCAAATAGGTACAACCGAATTTAGTCAATGTATCAAAATATAAAAATTTTACTTTCGTCATATTCTAAATGGTTTTGAAGTAACAGCAACTTAGATTTCAAAACAGGTTCTGCATTATCTGTTAGAGCTTATGTCTTGAGCTAATGTAGATTATATATGTACATACGTCTGTACGTGTTACATTCACAAAAATATAAAAGAAATGTTTTTCCAATTTCACATTTATTCCAAAAAACATTCATAAATTTTATTTCTTTATCGAATTGTTGTATCCTTTAGCATTTGCTTCACATTATTTTTCTTTAATATCAACATAGAAAGTTTTCAAAAATTTGTTGTAGCTTAATGTGATAATTCAGTAAGTATGTGGGTTACAACACATTACACAGAAATTACTATCCCATGTAAGCATGTACATCCATACATACGTATACTATATGTGATTATGTTCGGCCAATCTGAACCTTAGTTTATTTCAACCAAATAGAAACACTATGAGTCATTAAATTTCTGAAACGGTACACTATAAGTTTTACCTGATTTCAGGTTTGTTGTGTATTTAAACTTTAATAAACTCTGGGGAACGTTTCGTACAACACAACAACTTTACAGAATTTCTACGCAAATTTTCTATCGTTAGGTTAAAATCCAATCAGCACTGACAAACAAAACTAGCACTAGTGTTGAAGAACTATTTTTTAGCAACACAGCACAGCCTGTATAAGTGGAATGAAACAATTTCACGAAAATCTAATTTGGAAAAGAACACAAAGACGAAAAGATTTTCAGCAGACAATTTTCCATAACTAATTAACAAACAGCTCCACAGTGATTTGCATTTGTCAAACTATGTAAAGGTTAATGAGCTCGTTACCGTTATTTATTGGAAGACAGTTTCACAAGAAAAATGCATATGGGCATTTTTCTAACGTCGAATTCCACGTTTTTACACATTCAAATTTAAAAAAAAAGGATGCTAAAACATTATTTTATTTTGGCAAAGGCGAAACTTATAGCTCTTGATTAGCACTGTAATTAATGTTTAAGTTGAGTTTTGTGCAACTGTTCGTTTTCAAAATATTTCAAAAACCCAGACTGTCGCACGCGACAAAAAACGGAAGTCACTTTTAAGGCGAACAGTTCAAACACCGATTTAAGCCAAACCTGACGGAATATTTTAATGGAACAAATTTTAAAATGTTATGTCATTCATATAACTTAATAACGTTTTTTACTTCATTAAAAATCATTAAGTAGTTTTTTTTTTCTTTCATTTTTAATCACTGTCGCACGCGACATTATACTTTTATGTTTATTTATTTATTTTTTATCTAATTAGATATGCGTAAAAAGATGAATATAAATGATTTTTAAGGTATAAATTATATTTATTTTCACTTCTTCCATTTTTGGTCCAACTTATAATGTAGGGACAAATTTTTTATATGAGCATTTTTGGCTGCGGTTAACATTTCTGTGGAAATGCCCATATCCGTTTTTAATTTGTAAAGAATGGATAATACAAAACCAATTTCTAACTTTGGAATAAAATAAAAAGAAATGCCAAATTTTGTTTATTGTTATCACAAAAAGTATTTAGTTGCGAATTTACACTAGGTAGCTGAAAAACTAACGATGTTGACCCATATAATAATTCCTGGCCAGACTATAATTAAATATATAATTAAATATTGAAATAATAACTTTTTATCGTATTATTGTCATATTAAAGAAAAAAAAAAACATTTATATATATATATATATATATATATATATATATATATATATATATATATATATATATATATATATATTTACATATATATATATAAGTTAACACCATCCACTCCAAATTATCTAAATAAAAGTGCTGACTCCGGCCACGCGCGGGACAGCTACGAAGCGAACGTTCTCACGCTAACCAAAAGCGCTGACGAACGTCTGCGACGTATCCGTCGCAAGTGTAACCAGAAGCCATGCTCTGGTTACAACACGTTGGACGGCGCGTGATCGACATCCGGTATCGACGCGACTGTAGAGTAAGTTATAAGTAAGCATTTAAAAATTTGTAAATTAGTCTTAACGAAACTCAACAAAGGCACATAGTGCCGTTAATAAAAAAATATTAATATTCAAAATAATAATCAATTCGTTTAATTGGCGCCCGAGCAAAGGGACCGCGAAAATACGTTAAAGTATTCGCGACCATTAAAAAATAAAAATTTGTCGGCCCCGAAGTAAACTACCCAAAGGTAGTAGGAAACGGACAGGATGAATGTCCTAGCCGCGGCACCGTAATTGTGAAAACTTTAATCCTCAAATGTCAAAAATATTAATAGAAAATATTGTGATAACAAAAAAAAGAAAAAAAATATATAAAAGAAAAAAATTTTCTAATTGTGAAAACTTTAATCCTCAAATGTGAAAAATATTAATAAAAAATATTGTGATAACAAAAAAAAATATAAATAAAAGAAAAAAATTTTCTAATTGTGTAAACTTTAATACTCAAATGTGAAAAATATTAATAGAAAATATTGTGATAAAAAAAAAAAAAAAAATATATACAAGAAAAAATTTTTTTGTGAAAACTTTAATCCTCAAATGTGAAAAATATTAATATTGTAATAACAAAAAAAAAAATAGAAGGAAAAATTCTAATTGTGAAAACTTTAATCCTCAAATGTGAAAAATATTAATAATAATTTTTTCTAATTGCGAAAACTTTTATGTAAAAAATTTTAATATTGTAACTACAACAACAAAAATTCTAATTATGAAACTTTTATTAATTTTTAATAAAACAAAAAATATCAATAAATAATAAAATATTCCCAAATTGGAAAAATAAAAACACCAACAAAGTAACAATAAACAACAACAGCGGTAACAACAACTGTATGTGCAGCAGCAGCAGCAGGAAAGCAACAACTACAAAGAGTACGAGCCACCAGAAGAAAATGCAAATCATTTTAATGTAAGTCGAACCTAAGAAAATTTTGTAAACATAAACCAATAAGCAATATGAAAAAAACATATTGTTTGTAGAAAGAAAATTTTATAAATAAGCAATAGGAAAACTATTCTTTGTAAAGAAAAAAAACAGCAAAATGGCACAAGAAGATATCATTAATAAACTATCGAGTCTAAATTTGGGATCATCCATCTCATCATCCATAACAAATAAAAATTTCACAAACGACCAGAAAGCAGAACTAACAAAACTAATATCAGAAACAGTTATGGGTATATTGACACCCAATTCAGAAATAGAAGAGGAACAAATAATAGATTTTTCACGAAATACAGAGGCTTCAGAAAGAGTTCCCGATGTAGTAAAATGCTTAAGAGAATTTTCGGGTAGATCAGGAGAGTTTGGTTCATGGAGGAAATCAGTTGACAGGATTCTTTTAATGTACGGACAAAGAAAGGATACACCCAAGTATTTCGCAATCCTACACACTATTAGGTACAAAATCGTTGGCGAAGCCGATGCCGCGTTAGAGTCCTATCGCATACCGTTAAATTGGAATAAGATTAAGAAATGACTTATGCTACACTATTCGGACAAGAGGGACGTCAGTACTTTAGAGTACCAAATGACAACCCTTGTTCAGCGTGGTCGTAGTATAGAGGAGTTTTATCGTGAAGTGTACCAGTACCTTTCTCTAATTCTAGATAAAATAGATTCTCTAGAATTAGGAGAAGAAGCACTGATTACTATGACAGCAACCTACAGGGATAAAGCTCTAGACACATTCGTAAGAGGATTGAATGGTGACTTGCCAAGCCTCTTAAGCGTAAGAGAACCTAGCAGTTTACCTCAATCCCTTCACATGTGTCTAAAATTAGACAATATGAACTATAGAACCAAGCATGCTAATAGCATGAACCGAGCTCCACAAAACAAACCAAACTATTACCCACAAAATAAGCAATATCACCACAAACAACAGCCTTTCTATCCGCAACTTACAAATTTTTCACACAGACCATTTGTCAGATCAAGTTCTTTTCCTCAACAGAACCGACCCTACAACCCAAACTTCAACCCACCACTCCCACCTAAACCACCAACTGGAAGTAGATAGATCAATACAAACAAAGCAGGTCAACTATCAAAATAGTCCACAATTTCAACAAAACCATACTCCACAACAAGCAAAAGCATGCAACAAGCTCAAAGCATGCAACAACCACAAAAGTTTCAAAGAGTTTACAATACTGAAACTGTAGAGTTTCCTACGCAGGAAGACAATGATGAAGCTGCAGATTGTACTGATGAATATTACCCAGATACAGAAAATTTCCCAGACGAATTCGAACCAGAGTTCGTTAAAAAGAGCCCATCTTAAGGTTCAGTATGCCAAATGTGAGTTCTTAAAAGAAGAAACAGAGTTTCTTGGCATAATAGTCAGTCAAAATGGCATACGCACTACTCAAAAAAAAGTAGAGCAGAGCTAGCAATTATTTGGGCACTACAAAGCCTAAGATGTTTCCTGTACGGAAGTAAAAAAGTAAAAATTTTCACTGATCACCAGCCATTGACCTTTGCACTTAGTAATAAAAATACTAATGCGAAAATGAAAAGATGGAAAGCTCAGCTAGAAGAATACAATCACGAACTAATTTATAAACCAGGTCATACAAATGTAGTCGCAGATTTATTATCAAGACCACCAATATCCAATATAAATTCGTTAACAGTTCACAGCTGTGATAGTTCCTCCGAGAAGCTAATACACTCGGTAGAGACTCCTATAAATGTTTTTAAAAACCAAATTATCATGTCAGAAGACTCAGCATCTTCATACCAATTTGAAATAGTTTTCCCGATTTATCAGAGACATACAATAGTAGAAAACGAATATTCAGGAAAATCACTTACAACTCTTTTAAAGAAATATCTCAATCCATCCGTAATAAACGGAATAACAACAACCGAACCCATCATGCTAAAAATCCAAAAATTATACCCATTAGATTTTGCCAATTACAAAATTCGTTTTACACAACAGAGAGTAGAAGATGTTACTGATACCAAAGATCAAGAAAGAATAGTAATCGAGACCCATAATCGCGCCCATAGAAATGAGAAAGAAAATAGACTGCAAATCTTAGAAAAATACTATTTCCCCGCCATGTCCAAAAAAATTAAGAAAATTACAAAATTGTGTCGAATCTGCAAAGAAAACAAATATGAACGACACCCTAATAACACAAAATTAAGTCCTACAGTAATACCAGAATACCCTGGTCATACTATTCATTTGGACATTTTTTCTACAAATAGACAAAGAATTCTTACTGCCATTGACAAATTTTCAAAATTAGCCGTAATAAGAAAAATCGAAGGTAAAGGGATCAACCATATAAGCAAACCTTTAAGAGATATAGTTTTCTATTTCGGCGTCCCTAAAAATATCGTATTTGATAATGAAAAGTCATTTAACTCCCAACCAATTAAATTCATGCTAGAGAGCGAACTCTGCATTAAAACTTTCACAGCCCCACCTTCTAAAAGCGAAGTAAATGGACAAATAGAACGTTTCCATTCTACGCTTTCAGAAATAATGAGGTGCCTTAAACAGGAGTACCCAGAAAAAGATTTTGACGATTTAATAGAGTGGTCTGTAAACGAATACAATCATTATATTCATTCCGTCACGGGGAAAAACCCTGTTGATTTATTCTTTGGCAAAGAGAATTATGAAAAGCTCAGAAATAAACAAAATCTAGACTTAGAGTATCACAACAACAAAAAAAAGAAGATAGTACCAAATACGAAAGAGGAGCAAAAATTTATGTGAAACAAAACAAAAGATTGGGAACCAAACTTTCAAAAAGATACAAAGAAGAAATAGTTAAGAGAGATCGAAATTCAACAGTAATCACAGAATCAGGAAAAATAGTTCACAAAGATAGAATCAGAAAATAACAGATTCATATTTTCATTTAATCAATCTGACCGAATTCCATATAACCATAACGGAAATAAAAACTAACTTCATCAAAAACATACATGAATCCCATCCTCTTTTCCCATTCATCAAGGACGAAATTAAGTCCTACAGTTATACCAATCACATTCCCTTCATAACCTCATTAATAAATTCAATGAATTAATAGAAAATAATAACGAACAAGTCATCATTAATAAAAGAATAATAGAACAAATAAGAAATATAACAAATGTCTGTAATGTAATATTAAAAAATGCTGTAAATAGCGAACAGTTTAAAAACACTTATATTTTACAAACAAAATTCAAAATTGATATCTTAAAAAATGAAATCGAAAATTTTAGAAAAGCAATACAACTAACGAAAGCTAACACTGTTATTACATTCATTTTATCTAATGCCGAAATTGCGGAAATAAAGAATATTTTTATCAAAGAGTAATTTCCTTTTAAAACATCGGAAAAGATCAAATTTTAATCTATATTATTCAAATACCAAAAACTGGAAAAGAAATATGTAAATCAATAATAATCAAGCCATTAAAGAAAAATAATGAAATATTGAAAATAAATTACGAAAAAGTTTTAGAATGTAACAATGAATATTACGGAATAAAAAATAATTGTAAGATGTTAAATGATTTAAAAATATGTAACCAAAACGAAATTACAAATATAAAGAATGAGAATTGTATTGAAAATATTTTGAATAATAAAGCACACAAATGTGTTAAAAACAATGACGATCATGTAAAAGTAATTGATGAAATCCAAGAAGGATTAATACTATTAAACAATTTCCAAGGAAACGTAACGATACAAGATAAAATTAGAAATTTAAGAGGATCATATTTGATCAAATTTTGTAACGAAACCATTGTAATAAATAATTTTAAGTTCACGTCAACCGAGACCGTTAGACTCAAACTTCTACCAGCGTTGCTATTGCACTCAGATTCCAAGTCGGAGTTTGAAGAAGTGCTATCTCTTCAGCTGATTAAACAGCTTAATGTCAAAAATATTGCCAAAATTAATTCTTTAAATTATTTCGTAAAATCCAGTTTGTTTTCAAGTTTCTGTTTATCGACCTTCATTATTTTTATCATTGTAATATTCATTTTGGAAAAGAAAACAACTAGTGCAAAATCGCCAATAATTATTAAAGGCCTTCAGCCTTCCCAAAGTTCACAAATTTCGATGCAAAATATTTGCAAATGAAAAAGTCTAAACATCATTCCATATTTCTAATAAAAGCAAACCCAATCGGGGACGATTGGAATTTCGGAGGGAGGAGTTAACACCATCCACTCCAAATTATCTAAATAAAAGTGCTGACTCCAGCCACGCGCGGGACAGCTACGAAGCGAACGTTCTCACGCTAACCAAAAGCGCTGACGAACGTCTGCGACGTATTCGTCGCAAGTGTAACCAGAAGCCATGCTCTGGTTACAACACGTTGGACGGCGCGTGATCGACATCCGGCGTCGACAGCGACGCGACTGTAGAGTAAGTTATAAGTAAGTATTTAAAAATTTGTAAATTAGTCTTAACGAAACTCAACAAAGGCACATAGTGCCGTTAATAAAAAAATATTAATATTCAAAATAATAATCAATTCGTTTAATTTATATATATATAGATATGCATGTCTGTTATTAATTTGTGTATATATATATATTTATATATATATATACATATATATATAAATATAAATACATATAAATATATATATATATATATATATAAATATATATATATATATATATGCTAGTGGTAACCTCCCGTCTGTACAGAATATCATGTAACATAAGAATTTACTGCAAAAGAAAAGAGACAGGAAGAATGCAGGTAGCCGATGTATTAAAAGAATGCATTATCATGCATAACTTTCGTTCTTGTAAAATGTGCTGCGACACATTCGAATAAAATTTATAACTATTAGTAATAAAAAGAACAGATAATAAAACAAACAAAATAACAATTAAAAGCCTCCCTCTCATCGCGAAACCGCAACATTGGTGTCAGGTGTGGGGTGGTCGACGGATACAAGAGCGTATCTCACCACTTATCACATCTACGCAAACCCGGAGGATATTTTTGGTGCATCAGAAGTTTAAGTCAGCTACATAAGCCGCCACGATGTACGCGCCGTTTGACTTAACCTATCAAACGCAGCAGAGAGCCGCACCGATTCAACCTAACCTCGGCGATGAGGTTCGAACCACGTGTGCGCTAAGTCTCGGCTGTGGGTCAGTCACAGCTACGCCTACACACATTCCAAACTTGGAATGCACCTCAATAAATCCGGTATCTAATTTTTCAAACATGTGTTTTACAAATAATCTGTTCTCGGATGGAGTTAC